>CAUYLG010014576.1:0-45447 GCA_963573385.1 Cacajao melanocephalus
TCATAGGGGAAAGCAGAGGGGAGCTGGTGTGTGCTGGGAGCACATGGCAAGAGAAGAAATGAGACAGAGAGAGGAGGTGTCAGACTGTTTTTAATAATCAGGTCTTTGGGGAAGTAGCAGAGTAAGCATTCACTCATTCCTGCCTCAGGGAGGGTATTAATCTATTCATAAGGGATCTGTCTCCATCACCCGGATACCTCCCATTGGGCCCCACATGTCAACACTGACATTGGAGATCAAATTTCAACATAAAGGTTAGAGGGGTCAAACATCCCTTTTACAGCAGGAGCCAGTGGTGTAAGTCCTAATCTGAGTCTGCTAACTCAAAAACAAAAAATGCTGATGTCTGATATAAGGGAAAACTGGATGTACCACCTTGAGCAGAAAGAAAATTCACTTTCTGTCCACTCTTTTGTCTTCTTCGGGAGCTCAGCGGATTGCATAATGTCCAGCTGCACTGGTGAAGACCATCTTTGCTCAATCTACCAATGCAAATTCTACTTTCTTCTGGAAACACTCTTACAGAGACACAGAAATAATGTTTTATAAGATAGCTGGCCATCCCTTAGCCCAGTCAATTTGGTACATAAAATTAACCATCACATACTGTATACAATTTATTTATGTGTCTTTATCGATTTTGTAAATTTCTTTCAATTATATTTTAAGTTTGACAAGGTATAAATTATCATTGGTTTTGTTCCTTAATTGCTTCCTTTGACTTGCCTTCAATTATTATTCAAAAATTTTAATAATTTCCAAACTATATTCTCTATTTATATTCTATTCTGACATACAGAATCATATAATAAACTTGCTAAGCAAAACATATATATGTATATGTGTGTGTCTATATATATATATATATATGTATATATATAGACACACACACAAAGTTGAACTCCTTGTTATCCTCTTCCAATAACCATCTTAAGAAGTAGAAACATTGTACATAATACAAGAAAATCTACAAATATTTTACCACTACTTAAAAGGTTAGCAATACTAACATATTCTACTTCCTTTGCCTCTCCTGATTTTGTCCATTTTCTTCCACTCCAACTTTAGTTGGAAAAACAGGTTGATTTAAATTTAAGTATACATGTTTTAAATTTATTGTTTGGAAATAAAAGTTTTTGAAAAAACAAACAAACATGAGTGAGTGGCTAAGACAGAGTGATAGATAAGAGCACTGAAGAATCCTTGAAGAAAAGAGTAAATAAAAGACAACATATTGTAAAAGCCACTTCCAAGAATAATAAAGCCAAAATTACAAGAAATAAAAGGAATAATGGGGAGTAAACAAGGATAAGTAGTTTCTGTAATGAGTGGCACAATTATTGGTGTAGTTGCAGAGTGTAAGCTCCTTGGTGTGAAGTAGGTGTAGTGAAGGGAGGGAAAATGAGCAGCATAAATACTAAGGATAAAGAGAGAAATTTATTACATCATCCATTCCAGAGGTATAAAGGAAAATGGGAGAAAAAACACCAGCAGTTAAGAGAAATGAAGAAGCAGAGTCACAGGGGAAAATCAGGTTTTAGAGAAAGCAATGAAGTGAACATGACTTATGATTTCAATATTTGTGTCCTTTAAAATTTGTGTGTTAAAGTTTTAAGTCCCAAAATAATAGTATTAAGAAGTGTGGTATTTTTAGATAATTAGTGTCCTCATAAAACTGTTTCCAGAGGGCTACCTCCTACCTTCCAATATACGTGAATACAGCTAGAAGGCACTGTGTATAAGGAACAGGCCCTCAACAGACACCAAGTCTTGGACTTTCCAGACTCCAGAACTACGAAAAAATATTTTTTTTATAAGCCTTTAAAGTCTTTTTGTTACTGAAACTCAGACTAAGACAGAAATTGGTACTGGGATTGGGATGTTGTTATAACTAATACCCAATAAGTGGCTTTGTAGAACGCCTCAATTTTCTTAGATAATATCCAGGTGGTCATGAATTGAATATTGGTAGATATATGAATCATAAAGATCACTCTGATGATGTCTTAAGGAAAAATTAATATGTAAGCAGAAACTGGAAAAAATGTTATCCTTGTTAAAGTGGCAAAGAATTAGTGTGAATTGGATTTGTGTCCTAGTGTTTTGTATTAGATAGAAGTTGTAAGTAATAAAACTGAGTACTTGGCTAAGGTAATTTCTAAGTAAAGTGTTGGAAGGTGCATCATGGCTTCTCTTAACTACTTATAGTAAAATGCAAGAAGAGAGAAATTATACTAAGATAATTTTTAATCTGAAGAAAAGCAAAATCTAAAGATCTAGAAAATTCTCAACTTGCACGTATTGAAAACAATGAGAAAGAGTATTAAGGAAAGAACACCAAGGATATGACCAAGTAATGATTGAGCAAACTTAGTATGAATAGATTATCTCCATGAAAGTCAGGTGTTATTCATCAATCTAGGTAATGGATAGAGGCTAGGAGAATTTTGAGTTACATATTAGAAAAGGTCTACATTGCCATAAACAGTTCATTAAGGGCAATTCTGGTGAGGCCACAGAAGATAAGGAGAATTGATTCATGATTATATTTATATGAGATATCTAAAATAGTCAAATTAATAAAAACAGTGAGAAATATGGTGGTTTCTAGGACTAAGATGGAAGAAATAGGGAGCCAGTGTTTTACAGGTATACAATTTCAGTTCTACAAGATAAATAATGTTTAGAGATTTGCTGTACAACATTTGCCTATAGTTGGAAATACTGTATTTTACACTTGAAATTTGTAAAAGGGCGCCTGTCATGTTTAGTTTCTTTAACCACAGGTAAAAATGAAGGAAAATTAGTAATAATTTTAAACACATTTTGGTTAAGAGGGAGTCTTTTTCAAATTGTATTGCTTTGGTAGAGATACAGGGCTCAAACTATTATAACAAATAAATAGTTCTCAAAATTATTTCACATGAATTATTCTGGTTTCATGCTCAGAAGCAAACAAAAGGAGGGTTGTTTGGTTTTCTATATACATTTCTGAAGCAGATTATTTTTAAGTAGACTGTATATTTGAAAATAATTTTAGATATATAGAAAGTTGCAATGACAGTGCAGAGATTTTCCTTATGCTCCTCACCCAGTTTTACCTATTGTTGCCAACAAATGAATGAGTTGTGCTTTCATGTCTTACTTCTGATGAGTGTACTAGACTAGATACTACTTTGAAAAGAGGACCTAGAATCCATAGAACTCTGGGTATAATAAACAAATCCAAATATATTATATCATTCAAGGTCTAGGCAGGAGATAGAGCCCCTTCTAGTCTTTTGAATGGAAGAAATGTACTACTAAAAAAGTATTAACTATTTAAAGGTCATGATGTACAAAAATGAGGAAAAAAAACTCTATTGAGTGCTGAGACAGTAGATGTAAGGATCTGCTATAACTTTAGAAATAAAGGAAAGTATCCAAAGACAGAATAAACTTGGAATAACTTGCTACCTCAAGGTTGAGATTCAGATCCTATTGGGGCAGAAGGGGTTGTGGTCCACTAGATGGTAGAGAAGATCTCTGAGTTTCCACAGGCTAAGTTTAGTGAGCAGGACTTCACTCACTGAGTGCCAGCAGTACTTGTAAGGAAGCTGCTGGTATGTCTGCGAAACTAGGAAATTTTCCACTAGGATTTTGGTGAAATTTGTTATGAATCTGTATACAAAGATGCTAGCCAAACTACCAGAAATGTACATTATGAGTTACTAGCAAAACTTGCTGGTGTGCCACTGAGCCTCTGGCACACCACTGGTAAGAAACTCGTTTGCTGACAAAGAAGTTGCCAATGTCAGGGAATCACTGAAGGCAGCCATGCTGTGAGAACAAGAGGCAAAACTCCAGAATCAGAATCCCCTTCTGCTTGTAGTGCCCTCTACTGACAAGGCTACCGTTTTGCTGGATGACAAAGGAAATATGGGGCCCAGATCCAGTATCACAAATCAGGGCAAATAAAGATAAGTTTAGAGATGAGAGTCAATTAATTGATAATAGGCTCACATAAGATCCATCTCAATTAAGAGTATATGTAACAAGGACACAAATATCCTTTCTTCATTCAGATGTGAGAAAAAAATATGTATCTTCTTTATTTCTTTATAACTCTTCCTCATCAGCCAAAAGCTTCTGAGTAGCAGAAAAATATAATTCACTATATTTTACTCCAATTATATTTATTACATTGTTGTAATGCAAACCTCCATTTTAGACATGTATTCAGTATGGTTACGTGAAATGCTCTGTCTCTTAAATTACCTCTCACTCCTACAACTCCAATCAAAGATGGCTGGAAAGATGTGAGTGCTCAGGTTCATGCAGCCTCTTAACGATGAGTGGAAGCATCCTTGGAGCTACACAGCATCCTTTACATTGCCCTATACATGGTGGTTAACATTAGGTGTCAACTTGATTGGATTGAGTGATACCTAAATGGCTGGTTAAGTATTGTACCTGAGTGCCATTTGTGAGGGTGTTGCCAGAGGAGATTGACATTTGAGTTGGACAGGGAGGGGAAGACCCACTCTTAATGTGGGTGGGCACCACCTAATCGGCTGCTAGCTGGCTAGAACACAGCAGACAGGAGAATATGGGATAACCTTGCTTGCTAAGGCTTCTGGCTTCCTTCTTCTTGTGATGGACGCTTGCTTCCACTCCTCTTGCCCTGGGACATCACACTCTAGGTTCTTCAGGCCTTGGACTTTCAGACTTGCACCAGTGGCTTTCAAAGTTTCTAGGGATTTTGGCCACAGGCTGAAGGCTGCACTGTCAGTTTCTCTGGTTTTGAGGCTTTTGGACTTGGACTGAACCACTACCAGCTTCTCTCTTCCCCAACTTATAGATGGCCTATTGTGGGATCTCATCTTGTATAATGGAAGCCAGTTCTCTCTAATAAATTTCCCTTCATATATACATATATCCTATTTGTCTGTCCCTCTGGAGATTTCTCACTAATATACTATATATCTCAATGAGAAGGTAAATGGTCTTGTCTGTTACCTGGACTGAGTACTTTTAAATCATATGCATTTTGGGCAAGGAGTGCCCAGATCTATTCTTAGAGCTAAAACTTCTTGTCATTTTGCCTTAGAAGTCAACATATGTAGCGAATTCCTGTTTTCTGGCCTTCATTGATTCAATAAATGTCAGTTGTCTTCTTTGGCATTCTTTTACTATCACATTTAAGAACTTCTGAGATACTGAATCCGCTGTGAGAGGTGATGGTTACCAATTCAGTTTCATTTCTCTACTTACTATGCTACCACTTTGCACTCTGACCAAGAAATGGCTTAGTGGGCATTTTCTAAAGGCAGGCAGACTTCTAATAGTGAAACTGGAGATGCTTGATAGTACCTAGAGCTTCAAAAGTGGCGTTCCTGAGGACTACAGACTTTCATGTATACCTACAAGAGTTGGGAATGGCAGAGGTAAAATCTCTCACTTCTTGCTATTTACTCTTATGTTCTCCACAGTCCCTCAGAGGCAATAAAGACCTGTATCAAGTTTTGCCTTTTATAATATCTCATTTCTTCTCTACACGAAACTTATGACTAAGTCTTACTGATATTACAGGATAAAACTCAGCTTACTGACTAGTAAGGAAAAACTGAGTTATTTTTGAAAACATATTGTCATTATGATACAAAAAGAGCATTTGCCACAAATATATATGACAACATAATATTCTAAATAAGGAATAACTGCTTTTAAATTGGTAAGAAGTGATACTCAATGGAAAGAGATTTAAGACAGAAATAGTGTACATTGAATAGAATAAATAAAAATGACTAATGAATTTTTTTAAAATGTTCAACTTTACTAAAATTCAAGCAAACAGAACAAATGTCATTTAAATGCATATGTATTATGTGTACATATACACAGTTTATCAATTCGCAGTGATAAGAGAATAATGGCAATCTATATTTGCCATGCTATAAAGTAAGTAATCAGCCTGAAAACCAGGGTGGACAGATTCTACTGAAAATGTCATTGTGAAGTCAAGCATATAATAACAATTAATGTGTATATACATATATATGTATATATATAATGATTTAACCATCATAAATACCTTGTAAATCCTGAGAAGCACATAAGGTTTTTAAAATATGGGAGTAAATAGAAACATTCAGTCACACTGATCCTATATGGGTACATCTGAACATATTTCAGTCAAATCAAAGTTACATTTCTTTAACTTCTCTTTATAAAGTTGTTAATAAGAACACTAAAAGCTAAGAATATGTCATCCTTCAGTGACTAGATAACAACTTTAAGATGCTGTAGGACTAACATTTAATAATGGCATTAACTCAGAATTCTATAAATAATGTAACCTCTATCGGTTTAACCAGTTAGGTCCCTCACTTTTAACTATGAAGGTCTTCAGTTGTGCTTACTTACCTTCTTCTTATTTAAGCAATTCATCATTAACAATTTCACAGAAGGCATAAGTAGTATTCAGAGTTCAAGTTAAAGTTCTTTAACAAAAAATCTCAGAATACAGAAATCAATTTGCTTAGATAGGAGAGAAAGAGTTCTTTCACAAAAAACTATCCAGAAGTGAGTTGGCCAGGGCTCCCGGGACATCTCTCCCATCCTCCAGCTGTGGTTACCATTGTTACTGTTTTCAATTATTTCCCAGCCAGTGACAAGGAAGAAATGAAAAGTCAAAGACAAATGTCGTAATCTAAGAGCAGGACTCACTTTGCAAAGTTCACTATATTTACATTACCTTCTTTTAATCTTAGTCACATGGCCATACATCAGTGTAGGGGAGTCTCGGAATATAGTCTTTAGCTGGGTAGCCAAACCAAACTAAAACTCGGGGATCCTCTTATCAAATAGAACAAGGATGAATATTGAGAGATCCTTAACAGTCTGCTTTTCACCCTACTACATGATCTGCAATAATGTAGCTGTCTGCCTCTTGTTTTTAGGAAAGTGAATGTGTAATGTTCTAGTTTCCATTGTCTTTACCTTGAATGACCTGGGTTCTCTCTGCTGTGATTATTATGCTGCTACGTGATGAATTTATAATAGGATCTTTTTAGGAATAATGAACCTTACCTTCATGGAGTTTGGTTTGAAAACAAATTCTCAACTTAACTGAAAATATTTGCAAGGTCATTAAAAGAGTCTTATCAACAAGCAAGCAATAACAATTTAAGGTAACATATTACTTATATTTTACTCCAATCCTTTATATTTAAGGATATGTTAATGTCACTATATTTTACTCCAATTCAGACCATAAATGCAATTTTGGAACCACTTAAAATTTTCTGACAGATCTGTATGTAATCTTTACTCACTTTTCATATTTCTATACCTTCTATATTTTTTTCTAACTCATGACAGTTTTGTCTCTGTCCTTCATACTCTTAATCATGAAACATGGAATAAAGAGCAAATTCAGCTAAGAGGCATGGGAATAAAAATCTTTACTCAGAAAGGTTGAAAGATGGTCATACTATTGTGCAGACAACTAAAATATCAAATAAATAAGTAGGAAATACAGCAAAATGAGAGATAAGAGAAGTGAGTGAGTGTTCACATATTGCCTGTGAGTTTATCTGTAGATAAGAAAAGACATCAGTCTAAGTGTATAGCAATAAAATGTAAAGAAAAAGGAAGATTAAAGTAGCAGTTCAAAGAAACAGAGCTGTATGGATATTAAACATATGGTGAGTGATTTTATGATACCCTCTGGGTACTATTAAAACACCCACAAGTAATCTGATTACTTGTCCCATCTGGAATCCACAAAGCTTCAGGTTAGTTGCTATGTACCTAACTGCATGCTCTAAAAATAATTGGTGTTGTCTTAATTTTTTTCTTATTAGCATTCCCTATCATTGCCAAAAATGACATAGAAAGAGTACCCAAAGTGCATAACTGAATATGGCAAAGGAGTCTCATCTGTTATTTTTGTTTTATCTCATCAGTCCCTTTCTTTTGAAGTTTTACTGAGGGATGAACATTTTATTTCATCTTGTCTCATCTAATGGCTTAAGTTTAGAAGTTTTGCCAATTTGAAACACATTGAAGTCTATATTCCAATCAATGTGGATATGTTTGTGTGTGTGTGTGTATTATATGCACTATTTATTGCAAGACAAGGCATTCCAAAGCCTTTTAAATCAATAAAGCCTTGAATCATTGACTGTAACTTTTCTTTGTGTACTCCTACACTTTCCCTAAAATTTATCTCTGTTTTAGACATTTGTTAGTAGTGCCAATTTGAGAGGCATTTGCCAAATAATGCCTGCATGAATTTTTAGTGCTTTCAAAGAAAATAAACACAAGGAAGCCTAGGAATTTACAAGGAATCCATTATTTCTTTACATGTTGTAATTAGACTAAATAAATGGCCCTTTAGTTATATTTCTCTCCCCACCACCCACACCCAACTTTCTTCTTTCTCTTGTTCTGTCTTCTCGCCTTTTAAGGTATTAAAGTAATTAAGTAAAAAAAAAAGAGAGAGAGAGAGAAGAAAAAAAGCCTGGCTTGTCATCTTTCGTGGTGACTGGAAAGTCAATATTCAGTCTCTTCTGGGTCAGAGAAGGCTAGTAAATCCAAAGATTGGGCCCTTTAACATGAATAACTTGCAAAACCAATTTACTGGGAATTACTTAAAAATGCCCATGCCAAATCTATTACTTATAAGACTGAATACTTGTACAATTTTATTCTAGCCTCATGATTTCCTATTTTGAATATATTTAGGTCCATTTTCATGTTTGATATACATGCATTTAATCACCATTAATTGTAGTTTCAAAATTTTCTCAGTCTTAACCAATTTAACTTAGGTTTAGCTTCCTGTTTTCTCTCATATTGTCTTTTCAATATATTTTTTCCCATACTACCTGTCATCACTTTATTTTTTAAAGTATTGATAAGGATTTTCATATTCAAACCAGCCTCTCTTCATCCCTAATTCAAAACAGAACAATGGAACTAGAGTAAAGAAAAATGTTTAACACCAACAAATTTCAAGTGACACAGACAATATAAGATAGAATACAGGAGAAATCCCCAATAAATGTGAAACAGATGGAGCTAGATTAAATTAAAACATTCTAATCTTCATAAGACTTCAACTTTATACCAATTAGAATATGGATACCGGTTGACTTCTATGGGCATGGTTTTGGGGCTGAGGTGGGAACAGACACTGAAATTTCATTTTCCTCACACAGCAAGATCAGATCTTCAAATCTATGCAGAGATGTAAATGACATAGGAACTAAGCAGAAAATAAGAAGGAGTTAAAAAATGTGAGGCAGATATATCAGAACACAATAAATAAATCACTGACAGGTCATTTTAGACAAGGGGCTATGCAGATAAAGCCTGAGATGGGATCAGAGAAGGGTACTTGGCTACCAGTGTAGTATGTAATAGACAGTCAAAACACACACCGCTATTCTTACCAATAAGGAATCCAGATTAATCTTTCCTATTGTTATAATGGGTTATCAAAATGTAACAAAAACTCAGCCTAGAGAGATATACCAAAGAACAAAGTAAACAAAACTGCTTTTAATTTTCTCTGACAAATCCGATTTTGTAATTATTCTCTCAGGTTTTTAGTTTCAATGTGAATTTAAAATTTATTCATTTTTGTGTATGTATTACTTTGTTTTAAAATTGTATCCCCTGAATTTATACATATTGATTCATGAAACATTGCTTAGGAATAAGATAGTTGTATTTTTATTTCTTTACATTTATATGTAAACAATAATGTAATCATCTTTTTTTTTTTTTTTTTTTTTGACGGAGTCTTCCTCTGTCACTCAGGCTGAATTGCAGTAGTGGGATCTCAGCTCACTGCAACCTCTACCTTCAGGATTAAAGCAATTCTCCTACCTCAGCCTCCCAAGTATCTGGGATTATAGGCATGAGCCACCATGCCCAACTAATTTTTGTATTTTTAATAGAGACAGGTTTTCACCATGTTGGCCATGGCTGGTCTCAGAACTCCTGACCTCAGTTGATCCACCCACCTCAGCCTCTCAAAGTGCTGGGAATACAGATGTGAACCACTGCACCCAGCCCAATTTTTAAAGATATATTTTTCATTTTTAAATAATTATTTTAAAATATGGATTTTATTTGCTTATATATATGCCTATATGCTCATATATATAATTTATATAAATTAATATTTTATATATATATATGTAACTATTTGGTTTCAGGAAGGCATTTTTAAGTATGGTATATTTTATAAAATAGAAATCATCAGGAAAATTTTTGCATTTATAAGCTAACATATGTATACTTAAACTGTGTGTACGTGTGTGTGTGTGTGCTTATTTTAAGGTGTGGTCACTGTGGAATGGTCCTTAAAAGCCAACTGCAGCCTACTGATTCACTTGACTTTCTTTATTATAGAGATAGAAAAGATAGTCACCTTTTTACATAGCCTGTTGTTTAGGGGTGGCCAGGTATTATAGATCTGGCCAATGTGATACAAGCAGAAGTGCTTGAGAGCATTACCTTTTTTAATCAAGGTTTAATGAAAAGATGGTTTGGGTCCTTTCACTTTCATCTTTCCTGAAACATAGACATGAAGCTGAGAGGTAAAGCAGCCATCATGTAAAAACCACACACCAAAAATGGAAGGGCAAGATGTGAGAAGAAGCTAAGGTCAAATACTATTACCAGAATAACATATGTAACCTGGTCTGCATCCCTCTGAGGTCCTTGTTGAAATGAATACATCTAATATTGCTTAAGCCACAGTACTACAATTTTCTGTTTCTTCCATCAAAAAGTAATTCCAACTGATATAACTAGCATATAAATTTTGAAAGCTTTCTCAATGAATTGTATTTTAATAAAATATGTTATTCTATAAATACTTTCCTGAAAGCCTATGAATAGAAAATATATTTTAAAGAATAATAACTTCATAAAATAGTACTGTCAATTCTTAAATTTTTCCATTGCCAGTATTTTCTAATAGTGGCTACATTGGTCAAACTAAAGATCTGTAAGTAAAATTTTTATTTTTATTTTCTCTGTGAACATTGCTATAGTATGATTCTCACATACTGGCTTAAATTTTACTTGCCATAACCTAAAACATAGCTTTCATCAAAGTAAAGTGATGAAATATTGACATCAGAAATTTAATATTGAAATCAGCGAACATCTGTTAATTGCTTAATATGGTACCAAATTAGGCTTTCTTGAAAACAAAAAATATAATACATATTATTTGTCATGAGATAATGTCAAATGAAGCTTTATATGAACAAAGAAAGCAAGAGCAAGATGCCAAACTCTCTACAAAAATACTTACCAACGAGAAAAACTACTATAAGAAGCCGCCCTTGGACATCACATTTTTCTGATGAACTGCAGTCTCTTTCGGTAAAATGAATATCAACTTTGGTTGTAGATACTCTTGTTTGTCTTTGGCTCTTGAGCATTGACATTACTAATGATGGTTTTATTTTTAAATTTTTATTTATTTTATTTTATTTTTTTAATAGATGGGGGCTCACTCTATCTAACCCAGGCTGAAGTACAGTGGTGGAATCATACCTTACTGCTGCCTGCAACTCTTGACCCAAGCTATCCTCTCACCTCAGCCTCCTGAGTAGCTAGAACAACACCTAGTGTGCACACCACCACACCTGGCTATTTTTTTTTTTTTTTTTTTTTTTTTTGGTAGAGACAGAAGAGTATATCTCCTTATTTGCTCAGGCTGGTCTCAAACACCTAACCTCAAGCAATCCTCCCACCCTGGCTTCCCATAATGCTATGATAGCAAGCATGAATCACAACTGCTGGTCCCCAATATTGCTTTTGTATTGATTAATTCATGTGACATTTCAATAACATTAAAAATTTGCAGCAATATTAATTCAAATGAATAAACTAAGTTGCAAACATCATGGTAAACTGTAATACCATCCAACTGTGTCAAAGTTGTCTAACCCTTAAATACGCCAACACCGTCCCAGTGTTTACCTTAATAGATTACCAAGTAAAAGAAATCATAGGTAAATTTTATTTAATATATGCATGTAACAGACTAACATGGCTGAACTGGATAACTGATTTTAGAGACATTGGTGAGATAAATCTGTAACGATCTACTGAAGCTGGTTTGATTCCCTGAGCAACTTTATTTTATTCACAATTTTGAGATAGATAAGGCATAATATAATTTGATTGTGAACATAAATCTGGTACCTGTGAATAGGAAAAGAGACTGGATAAATATTAGGAGGGAGGTGAAGAATTGAAAAAGAAAGAAGATTATTAAATAGTTTCCATTTGCACTGCATAATTTCTCAGTACATTATTTCAATTAATTCCATACAGTACCATAAGTGTATATTTTTGTATGCTTTCAGTCATTTGACCAAAGTACTTTATGGAGTTTTGTTTTGTTTTTTTAAGTTTGCCTACAATGCCTACTTTAATTATTTCAGAAATCAGATATTTAATAAAATTTTATTGAAGATTGAACTAATTATTTTTCTTCACAGACATAACTTTGCTTCCCCTTTTTTCATAGTTATTGATGGATGGGAGACTTTTGTAATTTAAACTCAATAGAAATTATTTTAGGTCAAATTTATAATTGTGCTAAGTCTTTCTATGTTTGATAAGCTATTCAGCAATAAATTTGTACACTATTTAGCCAGTATTCCTTAACACTTTATCATCTCCTTTTTCTAGTAAATCATTTGAATCCTAGAATCCAGCAAAAAATAACACTTATAATTGAATATGTCAATAAAAGATACACAATTCAATTTAAAAAGACTACTGTAACCAGTTTGATTGCAATATATTATAGCTATCATTGAAATAGATGAAAGATAATAAATAGATTAAATATTTTATGCTAATTTTTTTGGTATTGATATTTGTTTTCTTGTCACAGCTGAACTGAGATTTTTTATCACATAGCTATAAAAGAGATTTCTAGACTTACATATCTAATATTTGCATTACAAAAATAAAGCACCACAATTATTTGCTTATCAGGGGTACCCATAACAGATATGCAATAATATAAACATACTCAAATGATTGACATACTTTTTCACTTTGCATTCAGACATTTTTTTTTAACTTCTGTCGGAGACATATAGTTTAAATATGAAGGCATGGTAAGGGAAAACAGAAGAAAAAAAGCAAATATAACAAAGACCCATATTATCATTTATTTGGGCTTACTAATCATCAATTTCCTGAACTTAAGACTTTAAAAAATTAATCTATGAAAGTAAGTACATTTCCATGTAAATGGGGTAAACAACAAAAATATACCATGATCAATTATCAAACAATAAAAAGTTATTGAAGAATTATAGTATCTGCTTCAATATGGCAGAAACATTACCATTAAAACTTTCTGTATAGTAATTAGCAAAAAATAAACTTCCATACAGGAAAATCATGCTTACACAAAAGAAAATTTATGTGTTTTAGCCATCTAGTAGCATTTTTTATTGACCCTGTTTTTAAAAAATGAAATATTTGAAACATTATAATATGATTCACTTGCTTTTGGCATTTTGAAATTATTTATATTACTAATATTGTCTAGAATCTTTCCTAAATCATTTTCTACCTTTTTCCATCCTGTTCTGTGCTTAACTTCATGGACTAAGTCAATAGGCAATCTGACCCTTCAACTTCTCACTGGATTTAGGCCCTCTGAAGAGAACATTAGAAGGCAGGGTGACAGTAGGGGTGAGGTTTATTCTTCTGGCTCCTTTTTTGTCTAGTTGCAGATTAGCTATGGCTAATTCTCAACTGAAGTTGCATTTCCTGTCAGGTGGCCATCTGAGACTAAGCACTCCGTTCAGGTTGTGGGAACCTTTCCATCTTCCTGACCCCTTGAACATGAGAGCTGATGATACTCTTCAACCTGTTAGGTCTAGCCAGGAGGGTTCATCATTCCTTGTAGGTGTTCCTTCACCATGCCCATACCTTTGTAAATACCATTTTCTTCAACATCCTCTAATTACTACATTTGAGGATGGCAACTGTTTCTGGCTAGAGTTTTTACTGTTATATTTTTTTCCTCAAATTTAGTATAGTATTTTTATATTGGACAATGTTATAATTCAAATATCCCACATTATCAGAAAAGTAAAAATGTTGGAGTTTTAATATACTGACTTATAAGCACATGAGAACTTTAAGCAACCTTCAGTAAATACTCATTACACATTTGCCTACAAACTTACGGTATCGTCAAAGTTAACTTTTTTGATGAGTAGAGTCATTATAATTAAAATATTTTATTAACACTCATCATTTAAACTTTAGGTACAAATACGGATGTCATGGATCAACAGAAGTCAGATGTAAAAATGCACAGTGCAAAATTGTCTTGTAGGAAAGCTTATCATTTATACTACTGCTAACATCATAAGAAAATATACATTTCTAAGCATTAACATTATGGATTTTGCATATATGTTTTCTAATTTTGTCAGTCAATTAACAAAAAGTAGCATCTTAATATTGTTTTAATTATTATTTTGATTGCTAGTGAAGTCAGATTTATTTGTATGTGCATATTGACAATGTGCATTATTCTTTAGTGAAATGTCCCCTCACAGTTTTTTTTTTTTTTAATTTATTTATGTTGGAGTAATTAGGCTTTTATAAGGCTTTGATGTCCTGATGTCCAAGTTTTTATTGAAGGCAAATTATAAATTATGTTCTTTTCCACCGGTATAAGGGAGACAGGAAATGGAAGACATTCTTGAGTGAAGATGATGAGTTTTGTTTTGGACAAACGAAATATTTGTGGTTATATAAATGACAGCCATGGGTAGTCACTTATATAA
This sequence comes from Cacajao melanocephalus, assembly GCA_963573385.1. Lineage (NCBI taxonomy): Eukaryota > Metazoa > Chordata > Mammalia > Primates > Pitheciidae > Cacajao > Cacajao melanocephalus. The sequence continues at coordinate 14,844 of CAUYLG010014576.1, forward strand.
CTAGCTGATTACCCATGGATGTCACTTATATGACATGGATAGATGGATGGGTAGTTGATTATAAAGTATATTAAAGCTTGGTAAAGAGTTTTGTACTGAACATATAGATTTGTGCAAGTTCAGAATGATATAATTTAAGTAATCTGAACGATTAGTTTGCAAAGTGATTTCTAAAAGTTGTATTATAGAGAGTACCAACTTAAAGGCCTTGAAAATAAGTTCATATAGAAGAAGCAGGAGGTGCAGAAAAGGAAGAGAAAATTTAGAAGCATGTAATATCATAGAAAGTGAGAGAAAATGTTATCACATATTGGGAAAGGTCAAATAAAATGAAAACAAAAAATTACATTCTCTTTTTGTTAATAAAACTAGTTTCTTAGTGACTGTGTTGAGAGACATTTTAGTGTTATGGTAGAACTAGCAGCATTAGGTTGAAATATGAATGAAAGACAAGTAACTGGAGATGGGGGTGTAGAAAATATCATGAAATGAGTTTTGTTGCAAAAAAAATAGAGATAGTTCTATTTGTAGGAAGTTGTGGAACTGAGGGAGTTTAGGTTAGTATTTCTGAAAAATTAAATTGAGAAAAGGATTGAGCACATTTTAATTTATTAGGAATTAATTAAGACAATTCAGATTTAATTATTAGTGAAGAAACTAGGTGTGTCAGAAGATTACAAGCAACAATAGACAAGGAGTGACTGACAGCATTACGTAACAGAGAGAACGGGAGGGTATAAGATCCAGGGCACAAATAGAAAACTAATCATGGTAACACAAATGATTTGCAAATCATTGGTAAAGATGCAATTATGTGTATCAGTGCAAAAGGATTAAGATAAGTGAATAATATTAGTTTGATGGTAAGTAGATTCTCTGGAAAATATAAATTAACTTTCCTGAACATGAGGGGGAAATGAGGTAGGTGATTAGATTGAAGATTTGTGTATCAAAGAAAAGTTTAAAGTAATTTCTGAGGACAAGCAGCAGACTGGGAGAAAACCTTGCAAAGCACATATTTGGTAAAATACTTGTATCCAGAATATACACACAAAAAAATGTCATGACTCAGTAAGAAGACAAACAACCCAATAAAAAATTGACAAAAATAGGCCAAGTGCAGTGGCTTATGCTTGTCATTCCAGCACTTTGGGAGGCCGCAGGAGTTTGAGACCAGCCTGTTTCTTATTTTTAGTAAAAACCCCATCTCTACTAGAAAAAAAGATAAAATTAGCCAGGTGTGGTGGTGTGCCTGTAATCTTAGCTACTCAGGAGGCTGATGCATGAGAATTGCTTGAACCCAGAAAGCAGAGGCTGCAGTGAGCCAAGACTGTGCCACTGCAATCCATCCAGCCTGGGCAACAGAGTGAGACTTCTCAAAAACAAAGAAAAAAATTGACAAAATTATAAATAGACAAAAAATATATACAAATGTCTACTAAGCACATAAAACATTATTTAAAAGCATTAGTCTTTAGGTAAATGCAAATAAAAATCATAAGAAAATAACATTTTACACCTTCTAAAATAGCTATAATTTTAAAAATAGACAATAACAGGTAATGGCAAGGACACGAAGAAGAAAAAACCTTCATACATTCCTGGTTGAATTAGAAATTGGAGCAGCGTTGCTCCATTTCAATTAAATAAATAAATTAATTAATCTTTAATTAATTTAATTAATTAAAACATTGAAAAAAAATTTATCGGGTTCTCAAAAAGGTTTTAATAAAACTATCATATGACCCAGCCATTCCAGTCCTTAAATATGTACACAAGAGAAATGAAAACATACTTCCACAAAAAGACTTGCACAGTAACATTCATAGTAGCATGATTCATTAGAGCAAAACCCTGGAAACTACCTAAAAGTGTATCAACTGGTGAATAGATAGATACAATGTAGTGCATATCCATAAATTGGAATAGTATTTAAGAATATGGAGGGATAAACTACTGATGTATGCTGTCACAGATAAACCTCAAAAACCAGAAGCCAGGCTCACTAGACTATGTGTTGCATAATTCCATTTATAAGAAATGTTCATAAAGCAAATGTATAGACAGAAAGTAAATTAGTCATCACCTAGAGGTAAGAACAGTAATTTACCGTAAAGAGGTATGAGGGACTTTATTGGATGGATAAAAATATTCTAAAACTGACCAATTGTGATGGTGAACTACTTGGTAAAGTTTCGATCTACATAAAGAAATAAAGAATACCAGTAGAAACAAATGAATACAAGAAATATTTTCTTTTTCTTACTTTAATTGCTCTAAAATATAACTTTATAGTAATAATATTAACCACATATTGGGCATGTATAGCACATAGACAAGTGAAATGAATGAGAACAATGTCACAAGGGTTGGGAGGGAGACACTGAGAATATTTCATTATCAAGTACTTTCACTACATGAAGTGTTATAGTGTTATATGAAGGTGGACTTAGATTAAAAGTATAATTCGGAAACTATAATAACTTTAAAATATTGGGATCTAGGGCAACAACTAAAAAAAAGCTGATATTGTAAAAATTATATATAAAACAAAATCATATAAAATTCTCAAAGCAGAACAGGCAAAAAAAGGATTAAAATAGAAACAATTAGCAAATTAAATATATAGATACTAATATCAACATATTAGAAATTAATCCTCCTGTATCAATAATTTTTTTAAGAGTGAATGGTCTAAATAAACCAATAAAAGACAGAGTTTGGTAAGGTTGATTTTTTAAAAGACCCTAGTATACACTGTAAGAAATATACTATAAATATGACAATTCAGAATCAGGTAGGTTAGAAGTAAAGAGATAAAAAAGAAACACATTCTAAACTAATTAAAAGACATAAGGAATAATTGTAATAATTTTAATCAAAGTATATTTCAAACAAGTAAAATTACCAGAGATAGAGAATATTTGATGATGAAAAAAGGGTCAATTTCCCAAGAAGACATAGCATGAATACGTGTATGCACCTAAAAACAAAGCATCAACATGTGCGAAAAAAAAATAAAAACCCCTTATGGAAGTGAAAGAGAAATAGATAAATCTACTGCTTTACTTGGAAACTTCAACACTTCTCTTTCGGTAATTGCTATATCAAGCATGCAGAAAGTCAGGACAGATATAGTTGATTGAACAACACTATAAATCAATTTGATCTAATTGACATTTATAGAACACTTCTTTCAACAACAGGAGAATACACATTCTTCCTTAACTCATATGAAATAATCACCAGGATGGACCACATTTTGTGTAATAAATCACAAAAGGGACCTTAATTTTTGTAACTTTTAAAAATTATTTAGGAGGTTAGGGGATACCAAGGTGAAATGCAAAATGTGACATGAAAACCTAACACTGTTAGAAATGTGTGAAACAAACTCACTGAAACGTGGGGGAAACGGTGCTAACCTAGATACCATGAAAATAAGTTGCATACTAACTGCCTTTTTGTTTTGTACTATCTTTTCTAGATGTTTACATAGAAAACAGCCTTGGAAAATAGAGAAACTGTCTTCCGGCAAAGGGCAAATTTACCTCCTGTAGAGTATAATAAATATTTTTTCTCCTTCTGGGACAAAAGTTAAGCAGTCATATTCCCTAAAAAGATTCAGATTCTCTTAAGTTTGAAGTTCTTCAATCACACAATACTCATTTGGGAATGTGTAGCCTGGTGCCCTTCATATTATCATGTAGGATTAGGGACTTTAGCTACTGCTACTGTTGTGAGTAATAAACTGTCTTTTGTCTCTAATTCAAAAGACTTATATACTCTGTCAGCAACCATGAAACTATGTAAGATGAATAGTTAGCTTAGAAGCAACTTAAAATTTTGGATACTTCATAGATTTTTTTTAATACATAGACCTAGACCTAGAAAAACATTGTTATAATCTTAGCTAACTTGAATTTATGTCAATGAATTACAGTTTCAAAAAATTCTTAAGCCCAAATAACTAGAGCACATATTATGGGTCCCATCCAGTAGTTCCTGTGAGCTGGGTCTATTCTTTAAACATCAACTAGTATAACTAAGTATTATAGTAGTTGATTGATAAATCATTATTGGTTGATTAGGTCCTATTAGTTGTGTTTGTTTTCTATTACTGCCATACAAATCACTACAAACTTATCTGCTTAAAAAAATACAAATTTATTATCTCACATTTCTGTAACTCAAAAATCCTGTAGACTCATCTCATCTCTTTGCTCCAGGACCCACAAGGCCAAAATCAAAGTGCTGAACAGTGTGAGATACCTTAGAGGCATTGTGCAGTACCCACTGTCAGGTCATGGCAGAATTTAGTTCCATGTGGTTGCAGTACTGAGGTCCCTGTTCCCTTCATGATTATTGGGTGAAGATTGCTCTCAGCTTCTCAAAGATACACACCTTTCCCTATTTCCAATGCTTTTTCTCTTAAAAGCCAGAAAAACGTGGTTGAGTCCTTCTTATAGTTTTTATCTCATTGACTTCTTTTTCTGGCTCATTTCACTTACTGCTTCTATCACATATTTCCAACTGGCAATTGTGCCTTTTTCTTTTGCTTTTACAGGTCCATGTGATGAAAGCAGTCCCTCTCAATAATCAAAGATATACATATTTTTTAATTTTAAGGTCAGACAAGAATAGAAAACCAAACATTGCATGTTCTCACTCATTAGTGGGTGTTGAACATTGAGAACACATGGACACAGGGAGGGGAACATCACACACCAGGGCCTGGGGGCTAGGGGGCTAGGGGAGGAATAGCAGGGGGTGGGGGGATTGGGGAGGGATGGCATTAGGAGAAATGTCTAATGTGGATGACGGAGTGATGGATGCAACAAACCACCACCATGGCATATGTATACCTATGTAACAAACCTGCACAATCTGCACATGTACCCCAGAACTTAAAGTAGAATAAATTTAAAATAAATAAATAATAAAATAAAATAAAATAAATTTTAAGGTTCAGATGGCTAGTTACCTTAATTTTATCTACAAACTCCTTTTGCCATGTAACGTAACATATTCACATATGGTAAAGACCATGAGGGTCAAAATTCTGTCTACCACACTGGGGTCATTAAAGGCAGCCCTAGTCTCTAGACTAAAAATGTTGCATGGAAATCTTGGCAATCATTCATGAGCGAGTCACAAAATTGGGTAAAAAGTTTGGGTAAAAAAAACCTGAGAAGAAATGACTAAGAAACAAGATTATTGAATCTGGAGAAGAGGAAAATAATATCAGCCATTTGGTATGTGATATTATCACCCAGAAATAATACTGAACATGTGTTCTCTATTAAGAGTATAACCAGAAAAATCGTTAAGTTATTGTGTGAGACATTTAAGCCTAAGATAAATATGTTTTTTCTGACATAAAAAGTTATTCAATGTTAGTATGGGTTATTGAAGGACCCTGTAATCTTTCCTGGAAATTTCTGAGGTTAGGACTTGTCTTTCAGGTTGGTTTTAAGGGCAGTTTCATTAATAATTGGTAATAGGTTAATTTATCAAACAAAAGATTGTAGAGATTAATCAAAGTATTAATCCATAAAAAAATTATTTCTTCTTTTCAGAAGATTACAAATTCAGTGTTTTCTTAACACTCATATATCTGCAAGGTGAGTCAGAAGAAATGTTGTTCTGTAGGGGTGATGTCTCTTTTTTCCCCATGAACATAACAGTTCAATAACAATACACAGATAAAAAAAATCCCACTATGAAAAATGCAGAAACTTTTCAAGAGGCTCCTGGAAATGGGGAACCTGAAGCCAGCCACATTGAAACTTGAAGGGACACAGCATCATGCAATCAGGAAGGAAGCCCCAGTACCTGGATTTTCTGTGGCATTAGAAAAAGTTGGACTGCATTTTCAATATTCAGATTTTTCAGGGCTCTGGCTTTTGCCTTGCCTGTTTCAGAGTACTGACAGTATCTGGCATTCTATAGGTGCCTGGGAGCCATTGAAGAAAGAATCTGTATTTTACTAACATGCAAGCAATAGTTTTAGTCCCTCTTTCTGGCTCAGTGCAATGTGAATGGGTGGAAAACTACATATTCCATCTTCTTCCCGGAGAAGAAGAGCGTTGTATCATTTATCTAATATTCCAACTCTTTCTGCCTGAGAGAGAAACTATATCTTACTTTCTGAAAGTGCTGGTGGTACTTCACATATTCTAGGTGCTTTAGAGTCACTGAGAACTAAGAAGGCAGTTTCAACTAGCATGAAGTTTTAGGAGTTCAGAATCTCTGGCTGGGCTGACTGACAAGGATTTTCTTCTGTAAAGGCCAGGTTATGAAAACTGAGAGAGATGGTTTTCATTTATTTATTTTTTCTAATGCACAGATACTAATACAAAGAACCAAGGAAAATAGAGACAGAGAAAAATGTCCCAAACAAAGGGAAAAAAATGAATCTCCAGAAGCTGACCATAATAAAATGCAGATATTTAATTTACATTACAAATAATTTAAAATAACCATCAAAAACATATATAATGAGGTCAGGAGAAAAATGGACAAAGTGAGAATTTCAACAAATAGAAAACATAAAATGTACTAAACAGAAATCTTGAAGCTGAAAAATACAACAACTGAAATGGAAAATCTACTAGAAGAATTAAAGAGCAGACTGGATCAAGTAGAGAAAAAATTGATAAACTTAAACACTGGTGATCAGAAGTTATCCAGTCAGAATAACAAAAAGAAAAAGAAATAATGAAAACTTAAGAGAATTAAAAGACACCATCACATGTACCAGTTATATATCCATGATGGAATTCCCAGAAAAAGAGAAAGAAAAGGGAAGATATTTTATTCAAAGAAATGATGACCAAAACTTTCCAAATCTGGAGAATAAAATGAGCATTTAAATACAGATGACCATACCTAGGTTCTGTATCAGTTACAGTATCTCCTTTTTAATTTTTGTTTTTATTTGGGTCCTTTTTATTTTTTTAGTCTAGTTAAAGCTTATCAATTGTGTTCATCTTTTCAAAAAATACTTTATTCAAAGAAATAGTGACCAAAACTTCCCAAATCTAGGAAAGAAAATGAGCATTTAAATCCAGAATTCCAATAGACCCAAATAAAATGAACACAAAGAAATCCATACTGAGACACATAACTGAATTATCAAAAGTGAAAGACAATGATTATTTTGAAGTAGCAGATATAAGTGATTTTTCATGTACTGGATAATTCCATAAGACTATCAGTACATTTCTAAGCAGATATAAGTGATTTTTCATGTACTAGATAATTCCTTAAGACTATCAGTACACCATTTCTAATCTTGCAGGCTAGAAGAGAATGAGAGAACACATTCCAAGTGCTGAAAGAAGAAAACTACCCACCAAGAACATACTACAGAAACAGTGTTCTTCATAAGTGAAGCAGAGATAAAGATGAATGGTAGATTAAAAAAAAAAAGAATAGATCACATGTTAGGTCACAAAACACATCTTAACAAGCTCGAGAAGAATTAATCCCACCAAGTATCTTTCTAAACACGATGAAACTAGAAATCAATAGCAGAAGAACAACTAAAAACTTATCAAGTATTAGAAATTCTTGATTTCATTGCATCGAAGAAGAAGCAGAAAAAGAGAATTAGGAAATATCTTCATATTAAAATGAAAACACAATATACCAAAACTTCTGGAATACCGCAAAAGCAGACTAAGAGTAAAGTTTATAGTTATAAATGCTCACATCAAAAAATAAGAAAGAGTGCAAATAAATAATCTAACGTTTTATTAAAGGACTAGAAAATGAAGAACAAACTAAGCTTAAAAGTAGCAGAAGGAAGAAAATAATAAAAATTAGAGTAGAAATAAATGAAATAGGTAACGAAAACAATAGAAAAAATAGTTTATTTTCTGAAAAGATGAACATAATTGATAAGCCTTTAGACTAAAAAAAATAAAAAATAAAAAGTACTCAAATAAAAACAGAAATTAAAAAGGAGATACTATAACTGGTGTGGTACTACTATTTCCCTACGCACTAGAAAGCACAAATATCCTTGAAATTCACTTCTAGTGAGTAGGGAAATAGAAAAGTACTCTAGTGAGTAGTACTTTGCATTTACATATTTTTTTCTCTCTTCCTCTATTTTACGATTATTTCAATAACTTATTTACATTTTATTAGTTACTAGTTGGTATAAAATTATTAAATTAAGGCAAGGTTCCCTGTGGGACTGGGGCATGTCTGTCTTATAGACCTTCCTGCCTGCCAGCCCTTCCCAGGGCTCCTGCCTGGCCGCCCCAATGCAGTATGTACACAGTGCAGCCTTTGCTGCACAGCCTGTGTGCTTCGCTTCACTGAGTATGTTTTGGCAGCCTGGGAGTCCTTTGGACCCCACAGTGCAACTATAACCCGACCTCAGTGGTCCAGAGGAGGGTTCCCTGAGCAGGTCCTGGTGCCCCAGGGCTGTGGTCCATGGCCAGGGAATGCTGAGCTGGAATCTGCCTGGCATTGGAGTGGGAGAGGAAGCCGCAGTCTCAAAAAAGTCAGAGGGGTGAGTCACAGTGCTTCGTGGGCTGGTGTTGAACCTAGGCATGCCTCTCCACTGGGCTGGTCCTTAACAGTCCTCTGCCCAAGGGATTTCCATGGCCTGAAACACCTAACAACAATAACAAGGAATATTGGGCACATTGCCAGTGATCAAAAGTGGCTCCTCCAAAGCCCATGAATAGACTGGTGACGGGGTCACCTGTCTCCCTTGCACTGCAAAGCATAGCTATAAACATGAAGATACACAAAGGAGCTGAAGAGCTAAGAGCATATTTACCACCCACTGCCCTCAAGCGCCGTCTACTGGTGTTAGCCTATACTACAACACAAAAAAGCACTTTGCTAATTCTCCCCACTGTGAAACTCAGGGCAAGAATTCAAGAGACACTGTACAAAGGCTTAGCCCTCTGAAAATTTTCAGAAATGAAGCCAACTGACTATACTCAATACACATCATAGTTAAATAAGTACCAGCCGTCCCAGAGAACAGTTATCTCAAGAACTCTGGCAATTCCAAAAACCAAAGTATCTCCTCTAAATGAGCCCACCAGCTCTGCAGCAATGGTTCTTAGCCAGTCTGAAATGATTCAAGGTCTAAGAGACAAAATTGCCATTTTAAGAAAGACGCAAGCTTAACATCTTGAACTGAAAAATTCATGAGAAAAGAGCTTCACAATACAATCAGGAGTATTAACAGCAGAATAGATCAGGCTGAGGAAAGAATCTCAGAGCTCAAAGACTGGTTCTTTGAAGCAACTCAGTCAGACAAATATTAAAAATAATAATAATTAAGAAAAATGAACAAAACCTCTGAGAAACATGGGATTATGTAATGAGACCAAATGTTTGACTCATTGGTATTCCTGAGAGAGAAAGAGAGAGAATAAGCAACTTGAAAAAGATATTTGAAAATATAGTCCATGAAAATTTTCCTAATCTTGCTAGAGAGGTTGACATGCAAATCCAAGAAATACAGAGAAGTCTAGCTAGATACTATAAAAGACAATCATCCCCAAGGCACACAGTCATTAGATTCACCAAGGTTGGTGCAAAATAAAAAATCTTAACGGCAGCTAGAAAGAAGTGGCAGGTGATCTACAGAGTGAACACCATCAGGCTAGCAGCCAATGTCTCAGCATAAATTTTACAAGCTAGAAGTGACTGGGACCCTATTTTCAGCATCCTTAAAGATGTGAAATTTCAATCAATAATTTTTATAACCTGCTAAACTGAACTTAATAAGTGAAGGAGAAATAAAATCTTTTTCTCAGACACATAAACTCTGAGGGAATATGTTTTTGCTAGACCAGCCTTATAAGATATCCTTAAGGGAGTGCTAAATATTGAACAAAAAAAAAAGTTACATGGTTACCACAAAAACACATTTAAACTCATAGCCCACAGGCACTTTAAGGTAACTATGCAATCAAGTCTACATAACAGCCAGCTAATATATATATAATGACAGGATCAAAATCACACATATTAATACTAAACTTTATTATAAATGGACTAACTGTCCCACTTGAAGACACAGTGTGGTAGCTTGGATAAAAGTCAAGATTCAACCAACTATTTTCTTCCTGAGACCCATTTCACATTTAATGATACCCACAGACTCAAAGTAAAAGGATAGAGAATGATTTGCCAGGCAAACAGAAAACAAAAACAAGAGTCACTATTCTCATATCAGGTAAAACAGATTTTAAGCCAATAAAAATAAAGACAGACATTGAAGGGTATTATGTAATGATAAAGGGTACAATCTAACAAAAAACTTTATCCTTTATATATATGCACCCAACATTGGAGTATCCAAACTCATAAAACCAGTTCTTCACTTATGAAAAGATGTAGACAACAAGACAATAATAATGGGAGACTTCAGTACCCCACTGACAGCATTATACAGATCACTGAGGCAGAAAAATGAACAAAGAAAATATAGATATAAATTCTACACTTGATCATATTGATATAATAGATATCTATAGAATACTTCACCAACAACCACAGAATATAATTTATTTTAATATGCACTCGAAATGTATTCTAAGATTGACCATATGCTTGGTCATAAAGAATTCAAAAAGACTAACATACCAAATACACTTTTAGACCACAGTGCAATGAAAACAGAAATTGATATCAAGATCTCTCAAAACTACACAAATACATGGAAATTAAATAGCTTGCTCCTGAATAACTCCTGAGTGAATATCATAATTAAGGAAGAAGAAAAAAAATTTAGGAAGAAATTAAATTTTTTTTCAACTTACAAAAATAGGGACACAACTTACCAAAATATTTGAGATGCAGCCAAATCTGTGTTAAAAAAAAAATGCATAGCCCTAAACGCCTTCATCAAGAAGTTAGATCTCCAATTAACAGTCTAACTCTGCATCTAAAGGATCTAGGGAAAAAAGGACAAACCAACACCATAGATAGCGGAAGAAAAGAAATAACGAAAATTGGAGAGCATAATAAAATTGAGATGCAAAAGTCCATATAAAAGACCAATAAAACAAGAGCTGACTCTTCAAAAAATAAGATTGATAGATCATTAGCTAGATTAACACAGAAAATGAAAAAGAAGATCCAAATAAGCACAATCGATAATGATAAAGGCAATATTACAACTGATCCCACAGAAATACAATAGATCCTCAGAGACCACTGCTAACAACTCTATGCACACAAATTAGAAAACCTAGAGGAAATAGATAGATTCCTAGAAGCAAAATATCTCCCAAGATTGAATCAGGAAGAGACTAAAAGCCTGAATAAGCCAAAATCAACTTCTAAAATTAAATCAATAACAAATAACCTACCCACAAAATAAAGCCCTGGACCATATGGATTCACAGCTGAATTCTATAGACATACAAAGAAAAACTGATACGATCTTACTGATATTATTTCAAAACATCAAGGAGGAAGGACTCCTCCCTGACTCACTCTGTGAAGCCAGCATCATCAGCGTAATACCAAAATCTGGCAGAGACATGATGAAAAAAGATAACCTTTGACCAATATCCCTGATTAATATAAACATAAAAAATCCTCAATTAAGTAATAGTAGATCAAATCCAGCAGCACATCAAGAAGTTAACATACCAGAATCAAGAAGGCTTTATTCCTGGGATGCAAGGCTGGTTCAGCATACATAAATTAATAAATATGATGCACCATATAAACAGAACTAAAATAAAAAACATATGATCTTCTTAATAGATACAGAAAAAGATTTTTACAATATTCAACATCTTTTCATTAAAAAAAAAGACCCTCAACATACTAGATATCAAAGAAACAAACCTCAAAATAATAAGGGCCATCTATGACAAACCCATAGCCAACATCACACTGCATAGGCAAAAGTTTTATTAATTAACCCTGAGACCTGAAACAAGCCAAGTTTGCCCATTTTTACCACTTCTATTCAACATAGTATTGGAAATCCTAGTCAGAGTAATCAGGTATGAGAAAGAAATAAAAGGCATTCAAACAGGGAAATAATTCAAACTGTTATGGTTTAGCTATGTCTCCACCTAAATCTTACCTTGAATTATTGCTCCCGTAATTCCCACATGTCCTAGGAGGAACCTGGTAGGGGGTAATTGAATCATGTGGGTAGGTCTTTCCTGTGCAGTTTTTGTGATAGTGAATGTGTCTCATGAGATCTTATGGTTTTGTAAAGGGGAGTTTCCTTGCACATGCCCCCTTGCCTGCCACCATGTAAGGCATGATTTGCTCCTCCTTGGCTTTCTGCAATGCTTGTGAGGCCTCCACAGCTATGTGGAGCTGTGAGTCAATTAAACCTCTTTCCTTTGTAAATTACCAGTTTTGGGTACGTCTTTATTAGCTGCATGAGAACAGACTAATCCACAAACTATCTTTCTTCACTGGCAATATGATTCTATATCTAGAAAATCCTAAAGACTCTGCCAAAAAGCTCCTAGAACTCATAAACCACTTTAGTAAAGTTGCAGGCTACAAAATCAAAGCACAAAATTCAGTAGCCATCCAATAAACCAGTAATGTGCAGGCTGAGAGTAAAATCAACAACATAATTTTACTTACAATGCCCAGGCAGATCACCTGAGGTCAGGAGTTCAAGACCAGCCTGGCCAAAATAGTGAAACCCCGTGTCTACTAAAAATACAAAAATTAGCAGGGCATGGTGGCATATTCCTGAAATCCAAGTTATTCAGGAGACTGAGGCAGGAGAATTGCTTAAACCTGGGAGGCAGAAGTTACAGTGAGCAGAAGATTGCACCATTACACTTCAGCCTGGGTGACAGAGTAAGACTCTGTCAGAAGGAAGGAGGGAAAGAAGGAAGGGGGGAGGGAAGGAGAGAAAGAAAGAGAGAGAGAAAAAGAGAGAAAGAGAAAAGACAAGACAAAAGAAAAAAAGAAGTGAAAAACCTAGGAATACATCTCACCAGAGGTGAAAGATCTCTACAAGAGAATGACAAATCAGGAATAACAAAAATCAATGGAAAAATATTCCATGGTCATAGATTGAAAGATTCAGTATATAAAAGTGGCCATACTCTCCAAAGCAACTTACAGATTCAATACTATTCCAAGCAAACTACCAAGGTCATTCTTCACAAAATTATAAAAATAAAAATAAACTATTATAAAATTCATATAGAACCAAAAAAGAGCCCAAATAGCCAAAGTAATCCTAAGTAAAAATAACAAATGCAGAAGAATCACATTATCACACTATAATATAAACCTACAGGAACTAAAACAGCATGGTACTGGTACAAAAACAGACACACAGTCTAATGGAACAGAATAGAAAAATCAGAAATAAAACCGCATACCTACTACCATCTTACCTTCAACAAGGTTGAAAAAAAAAACAATGGAGAAAGAACTCCCTATTCAAAATATAATGCTGGCATAACTAGCTAGCCATATGGTGAAGAATGAAGCTGGACCTCTACACTTCACTATATACAATAATTTATTCAAAAAGATCAAAGGTTTAAATGTAGGACCTCAAAAAAAAATTCTAGAAGACAACCTAGGAAGTGCACTTCCAGACATTGGCCTTTACAAATAATTTTTGGCTAAGTCTCCAAAAGCAATTGCAATAAAAACCAAAATAAGCAAATGGCACCTAAATAAACTAAAGGGATTCTGCATAGCAAAGAAACTATCAAGAGAATAAGCAGACAATCTACAGAATGGAAGATAATAGTCACAAACTCTGTTGAAGGCCAAATATCAAGACTCTATAGGGAATTTAAACAAAGCAACAAGAAAAAGTAAAAGATAATAACCCCATTAAAAATGGGCAAATAATATCAGCAGACACTTCTCAAAAGAAGACATAGATGTGGTCAACAAACATATGAAAAAAATGCTCATTTCTAATCATCAGAGAAATGCCAATCAAAGCCGCAATGAGGGCCAGGCATGGTGGCTCATGCCAGTAATTCCAGAACTTTGGGAGGTCAAGGCAGGTGGATCACTTGAGGTCAAGGGTTTGAAACCAGCCTGGCCTGCTTGGTGAAACCCCGTCTCTACTAAAACCACAAATATTAGCCAGGCATGGTGGTGTGCACCTGTAATCTCAGCTTCTTGGGAGGCTGAGGCAGGAGAATTACTTGAACCTAGGAGGCAGAGGTTTCAGTGAGCTGAGATTGCACCACTGCACTCCAGCCTGGGTTACAAAGTGAGACTCTGTCTAGGAAAAAAAGCCCAAATGAGGTACCATTTCACACCAGTCAGAATGGCTACTATTAAAAAGTCAAAAAACAACAGATGCTAGCAAGGCTGCAGAGAAAAAGAAATGCTTATATACTATTAGTGAGAATGAAAATTAGTGCAACCACTATGGAAAGCAGTCTGGAAATTTCTCAAAGAACTTAGAACTACCATTCAACCAGCAATTCCAATACTGGATATATGCTAAAAAGAAAATGAATCATATTAACAAAAAGACACCTGCATTTATATGTTCATCACAGCATTATTCACAATAGCAAATACATGGAATCAACCCAGGTCCCCATCAAAGACAGATTAGATAAAGAAAATGTGGTACATATTTACCATGAAATGCCACATAGCCATAAGAAACAATACAATTGTGTTCTTTGCAGCAACATGATTGCTGCCACAATCCTAAGTGAATTGAGGCCACAATCCTAAGTGAATTAATGCAGGACAGGAAATCAAGTACCACAAGTTTTCACTTATAAGTGAAAGCTAAATATTGAGCACACATGGACATAAATATGGAAACAATAGACACAGAAGTACTAGAGCAGACAGGTAGGGAGAGGAGTGTGGTCTGAAAAACTACCTATTGGGTGCTATGCTCACTATGTCGGTGATGGGATCCATATCCCAAACATCAGCCTCACGTAATATCCCTATGTAACAAACCCGCACATGTACTATCTGTATTTAAAATAAAATTTGAAATTAAAAAAAATTACATATTTTATTTTTGTCACATCCTTTGTATTGTTTCCAGTCCGCAACTTGACTCAGTATACTATATGATATTCTATTTTATTTAAATTTTAAATCATGACTTGTATTAATGTTATTTATATTTTGAGACAATTTTATATTATTTATATATACATAGTTTTTGTAATTTTTTCCCCAATTACCTAATTGAAAATTCACAAAGACTTTCTACTAGTTATTGAACTTAATTTAATGGTTTCTTTTAGAATATGGAATGCAGAAACTGCCCAGTTAATATGAGGTAGAAGTCTAAATCTTTGTGTTGTTTCAAATTTGATAAGACTGTTTTTAGCATTTTAGGATTGGGTTTAATATTTGTATTTAATATTTAGAAAATGATTGATATCCCTACGATAACTTGTGTTCTATTCTTACCTTGCAAACCTGTATAATGAATGATTGCTGTATTTATCAGTTGACTGTATTTTCTGATGTAGACTTAATCTTGCATATTGAATTCCTGATTAAGTTACAGCATTCTTTTAAAATGTAAATAAATGTCATTTGAAAATGTTTTATGTAGAATGTTTACATGCATATTTAAAATTTATTTACACTATTGTTTTGTTTTGTTATACTCTACTTTCTGGTTTTTCTTTTCCAGTCAACATTGTTTAAATGTAGGAATTTCCCTCTAGCAATTATTTTTTAAAAATTCTGTTCATAACCTATTGCCTGTTAATACTAGGCAAAACAAACCAAAAACAGAAATGTAAAACTCCAATATTTAGCTCTGTAATTAAATTTTCTTTAATCACTTTTAAAACTATAGGTTTGAAAGTGGTTTTACTATAAAGAATAATGCATGTAAGACTCTCTAGGTAATTAATCTGCCTTTTTATGCTAGAAGCTCTTAGAATTTTCTTCATCTCCCTGTAATTTTTATATTTCAAGGAGAGTTCCAAATAAAAATACTTTTTATTAATCCTACTCATATTTGTTGGACTCTTTAAGTGTGAATGCTAAGGTCTTCCTTAAGCTATAGTAAGTTATCTTTACTATTTCATCGATCTTATATTTTTTTCAATCTTTCACTTTTCTCCATTTAGAAATAAAAATGGATAGATGTTAACATTTTTTATTTCACTCACTATATCTTTTAACTTTTCTTTGTTGCATTTTATATATTTGACATTTTAAAATGTATTCTCAGAAACTTTATCAGTTGATCTTCCAGCTCAAAATTTTCATCGCATATTCTATTTATTTTATTGCTAAATCCATCTATTATGAATTTTATAAATTTTGCAAAGCAGTGAATTATTATTTATGGATACTCTCTTATCCCTCAGAAGACATTAATTAAATAAAAAAATTCTTTATGTGTTCTAAGAACTTTTTTGATTGTATTTTAAGAAAATCTAAATCTTCAAAATTGGCTTAAAATCTAACCTACACTTAACCAGACAACCAAAAAACAAAAAAATTAAGAATTTCAAAATACTTGCTAATAAAGTATGTTATTTTATAGGTTATCAGTTATATTTAAATTAAAAATAGAATCATATAATTCTATACTGTTAAAACTAACACTGTGTATAGAAAAAGAAAATTTATTAAATTATTTTATGAGTCAAGCAACACCCATTATTAAAAACTTACAGAACATATAAGAAAATCTAGATTCATTCATGTTAAAAGATGCCAAACATTTAGCAAAACAGTAGGAGATTAAATACAGGTATGAACTGAAAAAATAGTATTCTGTTATCCAGTAAGTCTTCTCTTTCTTTAACCCAAAAGTATAAGAATCTTGAAAACCAGGATATAAATTACTATAATTTTTTTTTACATTAAGAGCCTTCAAGGAGAAAAACAATGTAAAATACACATTAACAAAAACAGCTTATTATTTTAGATAGTATTTAAATATTTCTAAATGAATTATTATAAATTTATTACTAAAGTTTCCCAAATTATACCTTATACCTGGTACAATAGACATGTGAAAGTTGCTAAGAACATTTTAAACTACGGAGAACGATGGAGAGAATTCACTTTTATCAGAGTAGTAGATGCATGTCTAACATCAATAGTGGTAGATAAGATTGTGCCTTTTTCATCTAGGGAATATTGTGGACATTTGTGAATGCTGGAAAGAGAGCTCTAATATGATACAAGACAAGCCTTTGAGCATAGTATTGACATGTTTGAGCATCCAGTTATGAAATTAAACATCCTTCAAAATATAGAGTCAATTCTGAAGGTTAAGGATTCCCAAAGGTCAAGCTTCAGACACACCACACTGGGTTACACGTTCATTGCTTTGTCCTCAAACATATTGAGTTAGAGTTGCCTAGACTGAAATGTGATAATGTGCTGTCTAATGAGCTTTCCTCATGATTCCAATGAACAGAGTCTGAAACTCTAATCTTAGTTCTCAAAGGTCATCATTCATTAGAATCATCTGAAGTCAAAGACAATTCAGATAAAAGTTTCTTCCTGCAGAGATTTTTGTCTCAGCAGATAAAAGAAAAGAAATTGGAGTCAAACTTTAAAATTAAACATTCCAGGTTGAAGCACTAAGCACTAAAAGAAGCATAGGTTTATATTATCATTTAACTTATAGTCATTTTAATTGTTAATTTTATCTCCAGCCTAAATATGATTGCAAAGTGTAGACAGAGTTATCATAGGGACAGATTACAGATGAGTTTAGGAGTTAATCCTATTATGTAATTTTAAGATTATTAGGAATAGGTGGTTTTATACAGGTTAGCCTTTAGGGGGCATGGTTTGGATAGAACGTATAGCATTTGTTAACTAATTCGGGTGACCATTGAGAGGCAGAGGTCGAACATGGCTCTTGGTAATGACTTTTGAAGAATAAGCCAATTTTTGTGGGAGATGATGACATGTTTTGTCAAGCTTTACCAGGCAATAAAGATAAAAGGATCTAAAAGTTCTGAGGAAATAAAACCCTGTCTTTGAAAGAGTAGAAATTACATTTGAGCTACTAGAAAGGAAAGAAGTGTGATCAGAAGAGAGGTTAGAATAGAATTTTTGTGACTATAAACCTTTCAAGAAATAAGAAGTAACATCACAAATTTATAAAATGAATGAGAATGCCAAATACTTGAAAATTAATTACATGCATACTACCTTGATTCCTCAGAGAAAAGCTAAATGTAGGAGCCCTTCAAACTAATATTTTTTTTTCTCACATATTCACAAAGAATACGCCTATTGTACCAATTTCCCACTTGTAACACAAACCTCTATAACCTGTAACTCAACAACTCATTGATTCTAAAGTGTTTTTACTTCCCCCATTTAACTATATTTGCAATCCAAATACAGTGTGGAAACACTTGAATAACCTGTATTTAGCCCCAGAGAGGTATTAGGTTACAAATTATATGTGTTCAATATCAATCAATTTTAGCTTTTTTAAATATCCTCATAGGTCACCAACTTTACCTTGGTCCACTTTTCCTCTCTGTTCAGAAAAGATCTTTATTGTGTAGAAAACAGTTATATGAAATATGTGCTACACAAAAGCTCTCTGGGAGTCTCATTTTATTTATTGAATTATATTTTAAATAAACAATTCTAAAATAATTCTCCATTGAATTAGTCTGTAGGTGAGTTTTATAATCTACTCCTTTTCATGTTTTTTATGTTCTACCTTTCATATTTGAAGTGTTCTTATATAGATATATGTATCACTGCTTCACAAAATCATAAAATCAGATCTCTAAATTAATCTCTTATGCAATGAGTTTCATAAATTGATCAAGTTATACCAGCAAGATACATAATTACTCATTTTGTACATTATATGAAACACCTCAAATAAAATAATTGACTTATTTTTCATTAATACTAATTGTTTTTGCTTAACTTTAGTAAATAAACTTGGAAATTACCTACCACTGTTCTATGTAGTTCATAATTATTTTCATGCTACACGTTTTATGAAAATTCCCTGAATATTTCAAGGTTATATTCTTTGAATCACAGAAAGCCTATTAAGAAATTTAAACTTCCAAATAAATTCTTATTCTACTAAATTGCTCCTTTCAGTCAATACATTAGCAATATGAATCACTTAAAGGCTTAGCTCTTGCTTCTTTATTTCTCATTGGAAAATCTAGTGGTAATTTAGGTAACACAAATGCTCTTTATGTGGATGTATCCTATGATGGGCCAAACCCTTAAATGTTGTAAGCCACTGGAACTTGATTATTCCTGTTTCAGGCTCACCCATTTTTCATCAATGATAGGATAGCCTTGTCCTATCTGGCTAGGATAGAATTTAGCCTATCCTTGCTAGGTCAATGAAGACTTCTCCTGATGTTATTTGAGGCTTCTCATTCTGTTTGTGTTGAATATCCTCTGCAAGACTGTGAAAGCACATTTTCTGTATGACACTCTCACCATGTGAGATGAACAGTCTGTCTGAGACAACATCTGTCCTAGCATATAATTTTTTAATTGGATTTCCTTCTGAAAATGGATCTTTGCCCCAGTGACCTAATTTTCTTAGAATATGGACTCTTCTTACAGTAAATTTTAACCATTTCTTTTTGTCATATCAGTAAAGCTGTCCACTAGATTAATTTCTTTAATATCAAATGTGTTCGTCAATAAGTTCAAGTTTGCTAGTTCTCAATTTCATGTTGAATTACTGATTGTTTCTCAGGAGAGGAGTGACACGTCCACAATCATTAGTAGTTCATAACCCTCCCTATCACTTGAATTTCTATTTATTTCTTGGTTTCACTATACCAGCATGTTTTAAAACTGTTCATATAACTCAAAAACTTGAATAATGACTTTGCTCTTGGAACAGAATTATTCTCTTTGGGAAATACAAATTAATTTTATTTCATTATCTCATTAATAAGCCCCTATTATTCATTTTTGGTAGTTGTGCTAATTGCTTAACTAGAAATTTCTTTTTAAAAATACTTTCTTTTCATCAATAGTCTATCAGGTCGAAGTGACATACAATTTAGTCCAATACCCACCTTTCCTTTTCATTAAAAAAGTCTTTCAATAATTTTAATTCTGAGAGTAAAACTGGAAAATTCAGTTCATTCATTTTCTGCTATAATCAAAATAGCAAAACAATTCTTTAGGTGTAATTAGCAATTACATTTCTTAGTGTGTAAGTAGTTTGCTTTACATTTGTTATTAAATAATGCAAATTAGAAATGAAATGTCTTCATTCCAAGCTATAGATTCTTTTCTTAGAGTGAGAAATATAATTAAACTGGCATCTTTTTTTATATTTCCACACATAAACCAGCATAAAGAGGTTACTAAACATACAACTTATGCTTACAAAGAGTTTAGTAAAACTTAATTGAGTATATTCTTCCATGTCTTACTGGTCTTGTTAGCTCATCTTTGATTTTCATTGAATTTTATATAAAAATGTTCTACGATGATACTATTCAGTATAAATTGATTGATATATAAAAATGTACAAACACTGCTTTGGCAAGTTTTCTTGTCTAATGTTACTTATACCTTTGTTCCTCTAATCTTACATTTTGCCGTTCTCAGTTCATTTTTAAGTTACACAAGGAGTTTCCTATGTCTATTAGCCAATTCTCATATTGCTGTAAAGAAATACCTGATATTGGGTAAATTATAAAAAGAGGTTTAATTGACTCACAGTTCTGGAGGATGCATGGCAAGTATGATGCTGGCATGTGCTAGGCTCTGGGAAAGCTTCAGGAAACTTAACAATCATGGCGGAAGGTGAAGGGGCAGCAGGAGTATCCATCAAACAGCCAAAGCAGGAGCAAGAAAAGAGGGGGAGGTGCCAAACACTTTTAAATGACCAGATCTTGTGAGAACTCAGTCATCATTGCAAGGACAGTTCCAAGGGGATGGTACAAAACCATTCATGAGAAATCTGCCCCTATGACCTGATCACCTCCCACCAGGCCCCATCTTCAACATTAGGGATTACAATTTAACATTAGATTTGAGTGGAGAAACAGACGCAAACCATATTAATATACTAAATACGAGATCCATGTTTTACTCAGTAACATATTGATACTTTTTTAAAAACTTGGATTTATAAATGTTCTACATTCATTGCTTGAACATCATAATATTCCTGAATTACATGAGTGAATACAATTTTTTCAAGTTCAACTAATTTTCAAGAAACATTGTCATGCCTACTAAAAGATTATTTTATTAAAAGTAAAATTAAATGACCATGAAATTTAGATAAATGGAGAATGAAAAATTTACTACTTGATTATCACCTCTTATCCATCTCTTTGATCTTTAGGTAGTTTTTATGATATACTGATTTAATCTAGAAGTTTGTTATAATCAATGGAGGTAAAAAATAGAAATTCATTTTTTAACCTACTGTTCAAAATAAAGATTAAATAAAATAAGGTAACTAATCAGTTATACAAAGATCCAAATCACTTTATCTGTAAGGTTATTCAATATCTGTTTGCCTTTGCATATTTAATGAATGTCAGACTCAGGTAATTATGTTCCTCAGGTTGGCACACGTTTTTCATATGTCTATTTGTAGGCCCTATCTTAATTTATGCAAATATTCCAATTCTTTCCAGTTGTTATAGACTCAAATGCTATCACCCTGGCTCAAACTATCATTTCTCACATGACATAATGTGTTATAGAGCATCCCTTAGGCTCTGCACTGGCCATGCACTGTAACTGGAATGTCCTCCCATACATGCTCACAAATAGCTCATTTAATTTCTTTAAGATTTTGCTCAAATGTTTAGCTCTCAAAATCTAAAATTTTACCTTGCAACCAGGCACAGTGGCTCACATCTGTAATGCCAGCACTTTGGGAGGCTGAGGCAGGTGGATCACCTGAGGTCAGGAGTTCGAGACCAGCCTGACCAACATGGGGAAACTCCATCTCTGCTAAAAATACCAAAAATTAGCTAGGTATGGTGGCACATGCCTGTAATCCCAGTTACATGGGAGGTGGAGGCAGGAGAATTGCTTGAACTCATTAGGTGGAGGTTGCAGTGAGCCGAAATTGTGTCATTGCACTCCAGCCTGGGAGATAGAGCAAGACTCCAACTCAAAAAAAAAAAAATTTTTTTTTTCAGTTTGCAATCCACCTTTGCCAAAACTGCTTATTTTGCTCTCTTTTAGTACCATTACACTGTTAACTTTCTGTATAACTTACATTGTTTGTGTCTATTATCTGTTGACTTTCACTCAACCCAACCATGCTTGTTCATTATTTTTTAGTTATGTTAAAGTACCTGGAATGTCTAACCCACAATGCATGAAGCTTTTACCTTACGTCAATCATGTATTTTACCAAGACTTCTGCTGTCACTTTTTTATCTACATATATATCAGTGTGACACCATCAATATGAGAGACAAATATAATCAGGCTCCACTATTCTCACTTCTAAAATCATTCTACAATGCTCTTTTCTGTGGGGAACTTGTTTATGTATAATTTAACTTTTAACATATTATTCTTTCCACATTTTTATCTTAAATAATGCCTGTCCTTAATTGAATCACACTGTATTCCTCAAAGCTTTTTCAGATGGAAGCTGCTTTTACTCGCATAACCCACAAAACTTCCCATTATGATTATGAATCATCCTCCCCAGAGTCTGACATAAAGTCATATATGAGATTGGATCTTCCTTATTTCACATTGTGTCTTTCAGACCATTTTTTCTTCAATAATAAAAAAAGCCCAGCTCCTCTATGGTGCATGCATTTATTGAAGTCATATTTACACAAGAAATTTTAAGTACTAAGCATTATGATCAGAATTGTATATACATTATAGTTCATGAAATACATATATACCACATTCCATTTTTTCTCTTTATTTACATTGAAGTATTAATGTCTTCTATGAGTTCATTCATTATTCACAGTGACCTTTAAAACAAGACAAAAATAGATATACACCCAAATTATATGTTTTCTGGCCTATTCCTTTCTGCTATGGACAGAATGTTTATGTCCCCACAACATTCACTTGTTTAAACCTAATCCTCAGTGTGATGGTATTTGGATGTGGGGACTTTGTGAAGTGATTTGGTAGTGAGGGTGGAGCTCATATCAGTGAAATTATTGCCCTTATAAAAGAGACCTAAGTAGCTGCCTGGCTCCTTATATCACCTGAGGACACAACAAGAAGTTGACAGTCTATCAACCAGGAAGTTGGACCTCACCTGACACAAAATCTGCTGGGGCCTTGATCTTGGACTTTCCAGATTCCAAAATGATAAGAAATAATTTTATGTTATTTGACATGTGGTTATAGCAGCTCAGATAAACCAACACAAGGTACCAGGTGATGGGTAGAGACTGAAGGAGTTTTGACTTACATGCTGAAAATGTCTACATTGCCATGAATCAAATTTTAAGATACTTCTTAAGAGAACTCAGAAAGAGAAGGGGAAATTACAGAGAATACTTAAATTTTTTTAGAGAATAACTAAGTTATCTTGAAGAGATGTTTGTAGAAATATGGATAGGAAAGGGCATTCTGATGAGAACTCAGAGTGCAAAGGAATGTTTTTGGAAACTGGAAGAAAGATCATCTTTATTATAATGTAGCACAGAACTTGGCAGAATTGGTTTTGTTCTATATTTTTTTTTGTGTGGAAAGTAGAACTTGTGAGTGATGAAATTGGATAACTGGCTCAGGAAAGTTCTAAACCAAGTGTTGAAGGAGCAGCATGATTCTTCCTGATTGCTTATAATAAAATCCAAGAAGAGAGAAATGACATAAGGACAATAATTTTAATCAAAATAGAAGAGAATGTAAAGATTTGGAAAACTCTTAGTATATTCATATTATAATGAATGAGAAAGCCTTTTTGGCAAAGAACACTAAGGGTGTGGTCAAGTGACTGTTGTGTGGATCAGCCATGTAAACAGAACCCAGGTGCCATTATCCAGGACAATGGAATAATTATCCTGAAGGCAATTTAAGGATTATTGGGACTAACTCTCTTACCAGGAGCTCAAAGTGCAAGGGCCTTGTGGGTAGAGTGGTTTCAAAGGAAGGACTTTCAGAGCCTGTGGGACCCATTTTGCCTCAATGCCTTGCTCTCTGGCATTACATGCAGCTGCCCCAGGTAAAGCTTAGGTGGGCCCTCATGTGGCACAGGCCGCACTGGCCACTTCTCTGAAGGGCACAGACAGAAAACTTTTGTGGTGTTTGCATGGTGCCAACTCCACAAGCTCACAGATAATAAAAGCCCTGGAAGCATAGTTGCCTCCACTTAGATTTCAAAGGACGAGACTTTAGTCCCACAGAGCCAGTGTTGTGATCGTCACCCCAGTTGTCCTGCAGGGCAGAACATTGATCTGGAAAGCACAGTGTTTTAAGGTCTAATGAAATTTGCCCCATTTAGTTTTAAACCTACCTAAGAGCTGTCACTCCATTTTCTTTTCTCTCTTTTGGAAAAGTAATGTCTATCCTATGCCTTCCCCACCTTTCTTTTGGAAGCATGTAATGCATTTGATTTCACAGGTATAAGGCTGTAAAGGAATTGCTTCAGGATGAATCATATGTTAAGTCTCATCAATATCTAATTTAGATAATATTTAGATGAGATATTGGACTTTAAACTTTTCAGCTAATGCTAGAATGAGTAAAGACATGTGGGATTGCTGAATGGAATTAATGTATTTTGCTTGTAAGAAGAACAGAAATTTTGGGGAACAGGAGTAACATACTATAGACAATGTTTTTATACTATCAAAATTCATATCTTGATTTCTAATGTGATGGTATTTGGAGGTAGGATTTTTGAGAGTTGCTTAGGTGATAATAGTGGAACCCTCATGAATGACATTAGTGCAATTATAAAAGAGATCCCAGCAAGATCTGTTGCCCCTTCTGCCATAGGAAGTTACAGTGAGAAGCAGACAGTTTATTAACTAGAAAGCAGACACTCACCAGACACTAAACCTGCTTGTGTCTTGATTTTGGACTTCCTAGGCCTCCAGGACTGTACAAAATAAATTTTCATTATTTATAAGCCACTGGTTTATAGCTTGAACAGACTGACATGTAAAATATGTAATTATTTAATTATCCTTTCATTTGCTCCACAATGCAAGTCATCATCTTGTATCTCTCTAACAGCCCTCTCCTGCTCTCATGTTCTATTTATCCAGCATAGGTTCTCCAATTCTTTAACTAATCAGTAATTAATTTTCTAAACTCATCCATGTGTTTCCATCACATAACTTCTTAACTCTGCATAATGTTATATGTTATCATGTCCTCTTCCCATACATATGCAACTAAGAGCTGCTGAGGAACATAATAATAATATATAACATTAGTAGAATGCTTACTCTGTACCATTGCTAACATATACCAATGCTAATGCTAACATATACCAATTTTATAATCCTCACAACCATACAAATCCGGCACTACAATTAACACATATAAAACAGGTGTAAGTGAAGATAAAAAGACCTTAAATAATTTAACAATGATCAGTTGACCTTTAAGTGATACGACCAGGATTAAAATCCAGGCAGTCTGGCTCAATTGTCTGTACTCTTAACTGCTATAACCTACCGATTCCTACTGAGGAAAAAAAAATCACACACCCATACTAAGTGTTAATATGGCATTTCAGGATCTTTAAATTCAACTGGATCTTTTACACTGCCAGGCATTCCAGCTCTTTGTAACCAATTTTTCAAAAAGTGTACTGTCTGGGACTAGTTCTCTAAGTCAAAAATTTTCGATGCACACTCCTAATACAGGAAGGTTTCTGTTGATTTTAGTGTTTTATTTCAGTAAATAATAATGCAGTCCCACACAGAGGGATAAAAATTCTCATAGTCATTGTAAGCTCCCTCCCTCATTTCTGTCTTATATCTAAATGGAAGCCAAAAGTAAGAAATTGGGGGGGAAATGGCTTTTTCTTTATTTCACTAGTTCTCAGTCCCTTTCTTTGTAAGTTTCCAGTGGTGATTTGTAGAAGTTCTGGCTCGGAAAAGGAATAGAATAGGAAAAACGTTGTGTTGAAGAATGACTTTATGTGCTTCTTACTACCCTGATATGCACTGGGGCTCTCTTGATTTGCAAGGCATTCAAAAATATTTTGCAGTGATCTGTTAGTTTGTTAGAGACACTCTATTCCTAGGTATTTCTCATCTGCCTTTTTAAATATGGATAAAGTGTCATCTGTTTGGCCTCTTTTGATATACTCTCAGTGTCTGATTTTTGGTGGTCCACCGTATGCTCTGCGGAGATCTCTGATCAATTAGAAAGCCTTTTGGGCAAAGTACTTTCAAGATAGCTCCTGAATGACTCATTCTCTCTTGGCTCATTTCTAAGCCAAAGAAAATGCATATGCTTTTTTAAAAAATTCCAACAAGTTCTGATGTAGACCAATTCTAAATGTTGTTTCTCCTTTCTCTACCATCAGACAAAGCAGTTACTGCCATTCCCTTGTGTGATAAATGAATCAAGCAGTAGCTCCCTCTGTTCCTCACATTAGGAGATACATACTAACCTCTTCAACTAATCTTAATGAAGCTCTTCACTGTGATTCTCTAGATTCATTTCTTTTATATTTTTTAAATAGTGTATGAACTAAAGACCATATAATGCTTTAAAAATTTTTTGTCTTGCAATACCTACAGAAGTTTTCTAGCATCTCCAAATGAGATGCACTATAAACTGATCTCTATTATTTCCTACTTGGACTTTCAGATCTTTAGAAAATAAAGAGAAAAAAAATCATTTTAATATCTGTTTCAAATATGTTTTCTTTTCTTACCTATACTTTCCTTCTCCCTGACTAATTTCTTCTAATATTTTTTGGAGAGAAAGTCATCCGGTGATGTATTCAGTTTCTGTTTATCTGAGAAAGTATTTATTTCTCCTTTACTGCTAAAGGACCATTTCACTCATATAGAATTATACATTAGTGGGCTTTTTTTTCTTTCAACACCTTAAATATTTTACACCACTCGATTACTAGATATTCCTAGATGTAGTATTTATTTTCTGTTGTTTTTTCCCACCATGTTTGGTGTTCTCTGAGATTTCTGGATCTCTGCTTTGTGTCTGCCGTTGATTTTAGCAGTTTTGGCCATTGTTTCATTAATTATTCTTTCTCCATTCCTCTCTCTTTGGTATTCCAAGTAGGCATATTTCATGGTTTTGAAATATTTCCACAGTTTTTTTGGTACTCTGTTCTTTTAACTATTATTATCCTTCATCTTCTCTTAGCATATAAGTTTGGAAAATTGCTATTTACTTAATTTCAATTTCAATAATTTTTTCTTACCCATGTGGAGTTTACCAATGAATCCAATGAAGCTATTCTTCATTTCTGTTAAAGAGTTTTTCATTGCTAACTTTTTTTTATTCTTAGACTGTTTATATTTCTGCTTCCATTACTCATTTTCTCATGTGTGTTGTTTATTTTCTCCATTAGGGCCATTAATGTATTAACCACAATTATTCTAAATTCCCTGTCAACTAATTCTGATATCTGTGTCATGTCTAAGTCTGCTTAAGATGCTTATTTCCTCTCTTTAGATTGTATTCATCTTGTCTTTGAGTATAATTTGTATTTTTTTGTTGATAGTCAGACCTGTTGCATTGGGCCGTAGAAACTGAGGTGTATAACCTTTAGTGTTAGGATTTATGGCAATAAGGATAGGAGATGGGCTATGTTTAATATCTGCATATTTGAAGATGCCAGAAATTTCAAATTTCTTTAAGTTCCTTGTTTTCCTCTCTTCTTTAAACTTCAGACTTCACTAAGTACTCTTCTCAGAAAATGCCTGCCTCTCGAAAATCTTCAAGTTAAAATCCACTGTTCCTATACTGGACTTCTGCTGATATGGTGGTCAAGTATTGATGGGAGGGACATTCTATAGTCTTATGGTTAAATCTCAGTCTTTTAATGAGTGACCTATTATTTCTGGTTGTGGACTTTACAAGTGTTGCTCCAGTGACATGCAGATTGGTATCCCTAATTTGAAAATAAAAAATCAAAATTAAAAAAAAAATAATCTGCTATGGTTAATACTGAGTGTCAACTTGATTGGATTGAAGGATACAAAGTATTGATACTGGGTGTGTCTGTGAGGGTGTTGCCAAAGGAAATAAACATTTGAGTCAGTGGGCTGGGAAAGGCAGACCCACTCTTAATCTGGGTGGGCACAATTTAATCATCTGTCAGCACAGCTAGAATATAAGCAGGCAGAAAAATGTGGAAAGAGAGATTGGCCTAGCCTCCTAGCCTACATCTTTCTCCCATGCTGGATACTTCCTGCCCTCGAGCATTGGACTCCTAGTTCTTCACTTTCGGAACTCAGACTGGCTCTTTTGTCTCCTCAGTCTGCAGAAGGCCTACTGCAAAACTTTGTGATCAGGTGAGTTAAAAATAAACTCTACTATATACTATATACTATATACTATATAAATATATAGTACACAATATATAGCATAAATGTTTAGCATATATACATATATATGTATGTGTGTGTGTATATATTCCATTAGTTCTGTCCCTCTAGAGGGATTGTGAACCCTGACTAATACACAATCCAAAACACTTCTAGTCAAAGAATTTCAAATAAATGATATTTAACCTATGCCTTCTCTCTCCTCCTTCCATGAGACAACAAGGTTAGAGGGGGCTAAGAGGGAAGAAATACCTTTCTACAAAGTGTGATAAAACTTTACAGTCTTTTTCACTGGAGAGAGGTCTTTTTTTATTAAAATGACTCTAGACATATTTCACAAGGATTGCTCTTCCTCTCTTCCAGACAGGGCCACAAGGGGGTTTTTCCTGGATCATCACTTTAAGAATCTGATGGGATGTGTGGAGTTAAAACCCACAGAAGTGTGTTAATCTATTTAAGACTGACACTAGTGGTTTCTCATTCTCATGTTATTCCATACTCAGTCCCCTATCATTCATTAAAATTATGTAAATGTTCCTACCAGTTTATTACTCCTATGGCTTCTGCTCCAGGTAGCCAGATCTTAGCTCTGAATCTTGGTTAAATTATCTTTCCAGATTTCAGGCTGGAAGTTTGCCCTGCAATCTCAGCTCTCTCCTAACATGAAAAAATTAATTGATTTTCAATTTATTCTCTTTTCTGGTGGTTATAAGGATGTGTGTGATAACTCTCAAGCTCCTTACTTGTTGAAGACAAAAGTCCATTTTTATTTCTTCTATTTACAATGTAAATTTGAATTTTGAATTCATTTTCCAAGGATATTAATTTGCATCCTAGTTTACTGTTACCAGTTTTCATTTATTCACACATTTCTTCCATTTATTTATTTATTTTATGTTACTGAGCACATATCACATGCTGAGAAGTATTCTAAATTCTAGTGTGTATGTACTTAACAAGTTATAGAAATTGAAATATTCAATAACTAATTTACTCAAGAAGGGCAAGACAACAGTTACTTAAATATTTGCATGTTCTCTTTTTAGTTTACTGTAAAAGTATTCATGTTACCAAACAAAAGACTTATTTGTAAGAAGGTTATAAAAGCATATGCATAAAATTTAATATAATCCCACTCATCAACTAATTCAAAATTTTTCATGCTAGTACGTTAGTTGAACTTTTTGATTTTGTTGGGTATGAGAGATAATTTACTGTGCAATTTAATAATACAAGCAGATTTTTTTAATTTCTAAATTTTTTAATTTTACTTTAATCTCTTGGACACATAGGCTTGTTGTATAGGTACAAGCAGAATGATTAAAGTAAAATTTCTCAAGAGAAAAACATGTTTAACAGCTATTCTTTGAATATGAAATATTATGCTAATTTTTAAACGAATCTTAACTATATTCGTGAAGTATGTTGAAAAATGTACTAGACTCCTATTCAATTATTCACCATTTGCTAAGCTTCTGAGTACAAACAGGTTCAACATGGAATTGTCAGAAACTCCTTATACATTGTTTGTGGGTGTACAAATCAGGAAACTGCTTGGAAGTAGAATTTTATAATGTTTAATATAGCAAAAGATGCATATGCCTACCATCAAACAAACCCATTGTTAAAGGAGCTCTCACATTTGTATGCAGTACATTGTAAAGGCTAAGATCCTTGACACCTTGAAGTAGTACTAAAAAATCAACTGGCAAAAGGCATATTATTGGAGAAAAGAGACAAATTTATTTAACATGTACACATTGGAACCTTCAGAATGAAAACCTAAAGATACAGGGGAAATTGTTCATTTTTATGCTTGGTTTTAACAAAGTATGCGCTGAAAAGTGCCATGAGTTTCCAGCATGGCTGTTTCAGCTGGCACAGTGGGTCTCTGCACAAAACTCACACAAATCTGGGTGGCCGTTTCAACTGGCGCCTGGAACACCTGGGAGACAGAACTGCCCATTCAACTGAAAAAAAGGGGGCTGAAACAGAGAGCCAGGTGATCTGGCTCAGCAGGTCCCACCCCCACAAAGACCAGCAATCTGAAACACTCTGGATTAAGAGTTTCCCAGCAAGCACAGCTGGACCCGGGATGGTCCAATTCTGTGAGGGGAAGGGTGTCCACCATTACCAAAGCAGCCCGCCATTACCGAGGCAGTCCTCCATTACTGAGGCAG
>CAUYLG010014577.1:0-47565 GCA_963573385.1 Cacajao melanocephalus
TCTAAGTTGTCCATTCTCGTTAGCATTTCGTTAAATCTTCTTTCAAGGTTCTTAGTTTCTTTGCATTGGGTTAGTACATGTTCTTTCAGCTCACAGAAGTTTATTATCCACCTTCTGAAGCCTGATTCTGTCAGTTCGTCGCACTCATTCTCTGTCAGGCCTTGTTCTCTTGCTGATGAGGAGCTGCGGTCCCCTGTAGGAGGAGAGGCATTCTGATTTCGGGTGTTCTCAGCCTTTTTGCACTGGTTTCTTCCCATTTTTGTGAATTTATCCACCTGTTGTCTTTTTAATTGCTGACTTTCAGATTGGGTCTGAGTGGACGTCCGGCTTGTTGGTGATGAAGTTTTTTCTGTTTCTTAGTTTTCCTTCGGCAGACGCCCTTTCCCCACAGAGCTAGGCCTTCCCGGGTTCAGCTGTGCTTACTGTGAAACACTCAGTCCTCAGCGCTTCCAATTGCTGTTCTCCTTGTGGGAACGGGACCAGCTGAGCCCGACTCAAGGGGCACCCAGTCGCATATACTCCGCACTGAGAAGGGCTGCGCTGCACCGGGGCGCAGGCAAAACAGCTGCGCCGGCCAAGAGTCGCGCTGGCGACCCGTGTGGCTCCTCCGCCGGGAATTTCCCAGTTTGTGTTCCACAGAAATTTGTCTAAAATTGCGGCGTCCACTCGCTCTCTGTGCTTTCACTGGGAGCTAAAATCCTGAGCTGTTGTTAATCCGCCATCTTGGATCTCTCCACCCGGTGATGAACTTTTTTCTGTTTCTTAGTTTTCCTTTGGCGGACACCCCTTCCCCGCAGAGCTGGACTTTCCCGGTTCAGTTGTGCTTACTGTAAAACTCTCAGTCCTCAGCGCTTCCAATTGCTATTCTCCTTGTGGGGGTGGGACCAGCCGAGCCGGACTCAAAGGGTGCCCCGTCCCGTATACTCCACGCCGAGAAGCGCCGTGCCGGGGCGCCGGCAAAACAGCCGCGCCGGCCAAAAAAGTCGCGCTGGCAACCCGTTTGGCTCCTCCGCCGGGAATCTCCCAGTCTGTGGGCAACAAAAATTCATCTGAAAGTGCAGCGTCCACTCGCTCTCTGCGCTTTCACTGGGACCTTCAATCCTGAGCTGTTGTTAATCAGCCATCTTGGATCTCTCTCCCCATCATCTTTGTTTTAAAGTTAAACTCTAAACTGAATTCCTCCCATAGTTAGCATTGCCAGCACCCGGGAATGAACAAAGAGCTTGTGAGGTTAAAAGCAAAGACGAAGTCAGCTATGTCAGGTTTTGCTCACTGTTGTAATTTTTGCAAAGGTGGTTTCAAAAATGTGCCTCTTTGGCGTGTTGATGATTGTGAGCTGCTTATCCTGAGAAACTGCAGATAGAGGAGTAGTTCTGCAAAGTTGCCCTTTTGTAAGGGAAATATACATTTGTAAAGGAATATCCATTTGACAGGGTGTCTCCCTCTCTGCACCAGGAAGAGAAGAAAGACTAAATCTCTAGAGACTCTTTATCAATGCAGAAGGCATCAACTTAAATCTGTACAACAAACCTTACCTCTGCTTAAGGCACAGCACCATTTATTGAAGAAACTGTCTTTTCCCTATTGTATGTTATTGGCACCTTTCTTGAAAATGAGTTTGCTGTAAATGTATGGATTTTTTTCTGGATTCTCTTTTCTATTCCATTGGTCTATATGTCTGTTTTTATGCCAGTACCATGCTGTTTTGGTTACTGTAGCTTTGTTGTATAATTTGAAGTCAGATAATGTGATTTCTCCCTTTTGTTCTTTTTTCTTAGGATAGCTTTGGCTATTCTGGGTTTTTGTGGTTCCACATAAATTTTAGGATTGTTTTTCCTATTTCCATGACTAATGTCATTGGTATATTGATAGAGGTTACATTGAATCTGTAGATTGCTTTAGGTTGTATGGACCTTTTAACAATACTGATTCTTCCAGTGCATGAACATGAATGAATTATCTTTCCATTTTTTTGGTGTGTTGTCTTCGATTTCTTTCACCAATGATGGTTTTTATTTTAGAGACCTTTTACTTATTTGGTTAATTCCTAGGTGTTTAATTTGATTTGTAGCTGTTGTGAATGGGATTACTTTCTTGATTTCTTTTTCAGATTGTTCACTATTAGCATATAGCAGGGCTGCTGATTTTTGTATCCCACAACTTTTGTGAATTTATCAGTTCTAGTCATTTTTTAGTGTGGAGTCTTTAGGTTTTTCCAAATATAAGATCACATCATCTACAAACAAGAAGAATTTGACTTCCTCTTTTCCAATTCGAATGCCCTTTATTTCTTTCTCTTGTCTGCTTGCTCTAACTAGGTCTTCCAGTACTATATTGAATAACAGTGGAGAAAGTGGGGATCCTTGGTGTGTTTCAGATCTTAGAGGAAAGGCTTTCAGTTTTTCCCCTTTCAGTATACTAGCTATGGGTCTGTTGTATATGGCTTTTATTATGTTGAGGTATGCTCCTTCTATATAGTTTTTTAAGAGTTTTTATTATGAAGGGATGTTGGATTTTATCAAATGCTTTTTCAGCATTAATTGAAATGGTCATATGGTTTCTCTCCTTCATTTGTTGATGTGATGTGTCACATTGATTGATTAGCATGTGTTGAACCATCCTTGTGTCCCCAGGATAAATCCCACTTGGTCATGATGAATTATCTTTTTATGTATTGTTGAATTCAGTTTGTTAGTCGTTTTTTGAGGATTTTTACATCAATGTTCATTAGGGATATTGGCCTGTAGTTTTGTTTTGTTTTGTTTTGTTTTTTGACAGAGTCTCACTCTGTCACTGAGGCTGGAGTGCAGTGGCACAATCTTGGCTCACTGCAACCTCCAGTTCTCGGGTTCAAGTGATTCTCTTGCCTCAGCCTCCTGAGTAGCTGGGATTACAGGTGTGCACTACCATGCCTTGCTAATTTTTGTATTTTTAGTAGAGACAGGGTTTCACCATGTTGTTTAGGCTGGTCTTGAACTCCTGACCTCGCGATCTGCCTGCCTCGGCCTCCCAAAGTGCTGGGATTACAGGCGTGACCCACCGTGCCCGGCCTGGCCTGTAGCTTTTTTTTTTTTTTTTTTTTTTTTGATGTGTCTTTATCTGATTTTAGTATCAGGGTAATACTGGTCCCATAGAATGAGTTTGGAAGTATTTACTTCTCTGTTTTTTCAAATTGTTTGAGTAGGCTTGGTATTAGACCTTTTTTCCCCTCTTCCCCTCCCCCTCCTTCTTCTCCTTGTCTCACTCTGTTGCCTAGGCCTGGAGTGCAGTGGTGTGATCTCAGCTCACTGCATCATCTACCTTCCAGGTTCAAGTGATTCTCCTGCCTCAGTCTTCCAAGTAGCTGGGATTATAGGCCACATGCCCAGCTAATTTTTGTATTTTTAGTAGAGAAAGGGTTTTACCATGTTAGCCAGGCTGGTCTCGAGCTCTTGACTTCAAGTGATCTGACCGTCTTGGCCTCCCAAAGTGCTGGGATTACAGGCATAAGCCACCATGCCTGGCTAATTTTTGTATTTTTAATATAGACAGGGTTTCACCATCTTGGCTAGGCCTGTCTTGAACTCCTGACCTCATGATCCACCCGTCTTAGCCTCCCTAAGTACTGAGATTATAGGCATGAACCACTGCACCTGGCCAGCATAGATAGTTTCAATGTTTATATCCTCTTACTGAATTGACCACTTTATTATTATATTGTGACTTTCTTCATCTGTTTTTATAGTTTTTATCTTGAAATCTGTTTTATTTAATACAGCTGCTCCTGTTCTTTTTTGGTTTCCATTGACAGTGAATATCTTTTTCCCTCTCTTTATTTTCAGTCTGTGTGTATCTTTATAGTTAAAGTGTGTTTCTTGTAGACAACAGATCATTGGGGCTTCTTTTTTTTTTAATCCATTCAGCCACTCTGTGTCTTTTGATTAAAGAGTTTAGCCCATTTACATTCAGTAATATTATTGATAAATAAGAACTTTTATTCCTGCCATTTTGTTATTTGTTTTCTGGTTCTTATTTATAAGGGGAGAAGATGGCTTTAGCCTGCGAGGTAGAGGTTGCAGTGAGCCAAGATTGCACCACTGCACTCCAGCTTGGGTGACAGAGTGACAGAGCGAGACCCTGTTTTAAAAGAGGGAGAAAAAGGGTCGGGCACGGTGACTGATGCCTGTAATCCCAGCACTTTGGGAGGCCCAGGTAGGTGGATCACTTGAGGTCAGGAGTTTGGGACCAGCCTGACCAACATGGTGAAGCCTTGTCTCTACTAAAAATACAAAATTAGCTGGGCATGGTGGTGGACACCTGTAATCCCAGCTATCTGGGAGGCTGAGGCAGAAGAATCACTTGAATGCAGGAGACGGAGGTTGCAGTGAGCTGAGATTGCACCATTGCACTCCAGCCTGGGCGACAAGAGCAAAACTCCATCTCCAAAAAGCAAAGACTGATGCATTCTTGAGTATGTCAGTTGCATCTTTCCACTCCAGAATTTCTGCTTAATTATTTCAATTATTTGTTGAATTTACCTGATAGGATTCTGAATTCCTTCTCTGTGTTATCTTGAATTTCTTTGAGTTTCCTCAAAACAGCTATTTTGAATTCTTTAACTGAAAGGTCACATATCTTTCTCTGCAGGATTGGCCCCTAGTGCCTTATTTAGTTCATTTGGTGAGGGTATGTTTTCCTGGAAGGTCTTAATGCTTGTGAGTGTTCATTGATGTCTGCACATTGAAGAGTCAGGTATTTATTATAGTCTTCACAGTCTGGACTTGTTTGTACATTCTTGTTGGAAGGTATTCCAAGTATTCAAAGAGAATAGAGTGTTGCAATCTGTCTTTGGTCACTGTAACTGTATCTGCATTAGGGGGTACCTCAAACTTAGCAATGCTGTAGTTCTTCTAGACTCATAGAGGTACCACCTTGGTGTCTTGGATAAGTCCAGAATTCTCTGTATTACCATTCTTCCTTCCCCTTTCTTCAAGCAGAGGAGTTGCTTCTATGTCCTCCAGCACCACAGGCCCATGGGGAGGGGAGTATTGCCAGGGTACCACCAATGTTACTTAAGGCCCAGGACTCCTCAGTCAGCTTATGCTGGATGCTGCCAGGCCTGGGACTCACCTTCAGGGCAGTGGGCTCCCCTCTGTTCCAGGGCAGGTCCAGAAATGCCATCCAACAGCCAAGGCCTGGATTCATGGACCCCAGTAGCCTACCTGGTCCTCTTCCCGGTATGGCCAAGCGTGTCCCTAAGCTGCAAGACAATCCCCTTTATCTTCCCTGTCCTTTTCTCAAACAGAAGGAGTCTCTCCTGGTAGTCACTACTGCTGTGAATGTGCTGGGTCACACCTGAAGCCAGTATGTCTCAGAGTTTCAGCCGAGGCCCATGGTGTATACTACCTTGTTACCACTGCTGATTATTCAGTGCCCAGGGGCTCTGTAGTGAGCAAATTATGAATCCCAAATGGCCTACTTTTAAATAAAAAATTCTGTATTTTGTTTGTTTGTTTGTTTGTTAGAAGTAGGATCACCTGTTCTGTTGCCCAGGCTGGAGTGCAGTAGCACAATCATAGTTCACTGCAGCCTTGAACTCTGGGACTCAAGCAATTCTCCCACCTCAGCCTCCCAAGTAGGTGGAACTACAGGCATATGCCAGCATGCCTGGGTAACTTTTTAAATTTTCTGTAGAGACAATGTCTTGCTATGTTGCCCAGGCTGGTCTTTAACTCCTGTACTCAAGTGATCCTCCTACCCAGGCCTCCCAAAATAGTGGGATTATAGGTGTGAGCCACCTGTATTTTTGTTTGTTTGAGACAGCCTCTCTCTCTGTTGCCTAGACTGGAGTACAGCAGTGTGATCATGGCTCACTATAACCTGGTCTCAAGCAATCTTCCTGCCTCAGTCTCCCAAGTACTTGGGACTGTAGGTACATGCCATCACTCTTGGCTAATTTTTAAAATTTTTTAGTAGACACAAGGTCTTGCTTTGTTGCCCAGGCTGGTCTTAAACTCAAGCAATCCTCCCACCTTGGACTGTCAAAGTGCTGGAATTTACAAGTGTGAGCCACCACACCCCACTAGTCTTTTCATGATTACTGACAGTTTTTTAAAAAGTAAGAGAATGTTCTTTACCCAGGTAATTAATTTTGTGTAAGACTAAACCTGTTGCTGTAATTTGTTATGTTTATTCAGAGTAACAACAGTTTAACCGTTTTTCATATCCATCACAGTTTGTAATTTTGCTTTTTGAAAAATGTAGTGTCTAAGAGCATATTATTAGGCTTATTACCAACTATACAGCATGTTATTTTCTATATCTTTCCTCCCAGGTAGGCTAACTTGATGTTAAATATTTATTTTAAATCAGGATACCCTTAGTTATTTGTTCCACATTGAACCTTGAAAAGATAAAATAGATTTTTCTTAATTTTATTATTTGAATGTATAGTTCGGAAACTTAAGGGACAAGAGTAGGTGCTTGATTCTCTCTTGTTAATTTTATCTTTCTGATCATGATTCCTATTCTCTTTTTGCCTACTAGGTACATGTGGGTTGCTAACTTTTTTTTTTTTTTGCTATAGCCAAGTATTTGAAGTGTTTACATATTATTCATTGATTCTAAATAGTTTAACACATTTTAATGTGTTTGGTTTTTTTTCCCATTCTACCAGATCAAACTTGGACATAGATCAGAAGCTAAAGATGGTAAGTATTTCATGTAAAAAAAAGTTTTCTCCTTTTTTTTTTTTTTTTTAAATAAAAAACAAACTCCTCACCCAGGCTGGAGTACAGCAACACAGTCATAGCTCACTGCAGCCTCAAACTTCTATTCTCAAGCATTTCTCCCACCTCAGCCTCCTGAGTAGCTATAAACATGTGCCATCACTTGTGGTTAATGTTTTATTTTTTGGAGAGACGGGCTCTGGCTATGTTGCTCAAGTTTGTCTCAAACTCCTGGCCTCAAGCTATCTATCCTCCACCTCTGCCTCCCAAAGTGCTGGCATTATAGGCTTGAGCTACCATGCCCAGCATAAAGTTTTCATTCTCACTGAATAAATGAGCAAAGTGTTAATTAATAAGAGTTAGTAATGGTTCTGGATAGAGTTATTGCAGGGTACCCCAAGAGTAAAGATGGATTCAGCATAGAGAAAGGAGTATTTGATGATTTTTACCAATTGGATGTTCAGAGAAACATTCCAAATCACCAACATAAATGGAAGTCAGCAAGCTTAATTAGTCTTTCTGTCTTCATTTCTGTTACAGGTGTTACAAGCCATTGTTTTTTCTGTTTCTGAGTTTCTAATTACTTGGAAAATTCAGGATACATTTTCATGAAAGTATGTAAAGCTTACTATGGAATAGATACATGGGGAAAAGATTTCATTTTCTTCCAAAGTCTTATTTATTAAGAGTCATGATAAAATAGCTATTGTAAAAGAGACCTATTGTCTGTGTAAGTGCCAGTACTATATCTTATTTTTATTTTGTTTATTTTTTCTGAGACAGAGTAATACTCTGTTGCCTAGGCTGGAGTACAGTGGTGCAATCTTGGTTCACTGCAACCTCTGCCTCCCAGCTTCAAGCGATTCTCCTGCCTCAGTTTCCTGAGTAGCTGGGATTACAGGTGTGTGTCACCACGCCCAGCCAATTTTTTGTATTTTTAGTAGAGATAGGGTTTCACCATGTTGGCCAGGCTGGTGTCAAACTCCTGGCCTCAAGTTATCTGCACATCTCAGCCTCCCAAAGTGCTGGGATTACAGGCCACCCTGCCTGGCCTGTATCCTATTTTTAATTTTGAAATCTCTCATTTGTATTGGAAAAGATACTGTCTTATCACTAGTTTGCTTTTAGCACAAACAGTATGCCACTAATATTTGTAGGGCAAGAGTAGGGAAGTTTATCACCTATATGCTGCACACTTATATATGTTGTTAGTCTAGTGGTCTTCAGATCCTAATATCCTATAGATATAAAGTGAACTTTTTTTTCACCATCATAGTCTTTGTTAAGCTATTTTAAAAATAAAGCAATATAGGCCTGGCATGGTAGCTCACATCTGTAATCCCAGCACTTTGGGAGGCTGAGGTGGGTGGATCGCCTGAGCTGAGGGGTTCAAGACCAGCCTAGCCAGCATGGCAAAACCTTATCTCTACCAAAAATATAAAAAATTAGCCAGGCGTGGAGGTGTGCAGCTGTGGTCCCAGCTACTCGGGAGGCTGAGGTGGGAAAATCACTTGAGTCTGGGAGGTGGAGGCTGCAGTGAGCCAAGATCATGCCATTGCATTCCAACCTGGCTGACAGAGTGAGACCCCCATCTCAAAAAAAAAATAATAAATAAAACAGTGTAAAATAACAGATTTGTCATAAAAATTGTCAAAGTAGCCCTTATTTTTTGTGGAATGTTCCATTTTCTGAGATGACTAACCCTTCTTTAAAAAATATTTGTTTGTAAGGTTTGAGATTTCAGAATTACTCACTTTTTGCTTTGCCTTTTTATGTAGGTATAAATAGAACAGCCTTAAGAGAGATAAAATTATTACAGGAGCTAAGTCATCCAAATATAATTGGTGTGAGTATGATCAAAATTGTTACTGGGATTTGGGACTCTGCCTTTTCTTAATATAATGGATGTTGATTAAAGGCTCAGCAAGATGACTTCTAGATGAGCCTTGCAGAAGCTTAAAGGAAGTGCATTTTCTATCCCAGTTTCTTCAGTAGGCATTGTCTTTAAAACTATACAACTGATTAAGTAAATGAAATATTTATGTAGGCTAATTTTGTCAGAAATAATTTTGAAGTTAGGGAGCTCTAGCATACAGTGGCTGAGAGTGTCAACCCGAATTCAGAACGTTTCTTTTCCCCTGTGTGAGACCTTGAATGTGTTCCCTTACAACTCCCCAGAGTCCCTGCCTCATAGATTGGTTGTGAAACTAGCTAATTGAATACATGTAAAGTATCTGAAATCGTGCCTGCCTGCCATAAAAAGTGTACTCATTCATTCAGTGATAGCTGCTGTTATTTAGAGGATTTCTTAAGTATCATGCTTGGGACTTTTTTTGTTAATTGGAGACTAGAATGAGGTTTTCATTGGTTAATTTCTTAATTATAACTCCAAATATTTGGGAGAAGAGGTTAGGTATTTTTTTAAAGTAAAATTTAATATTTTTATACTTCAAACTACTAATTCCTTTAATACTGTCCAAAAAATGAAAAATGTCAAATTTAATCAAATGATTTAAGCTTTATAGGGAATTACCAATAGTTTAAATGCTTTTTAAATTTTTAAAAACTGCCTCAGTTGCTATGATACTGTCAGGTATTAGTGAATCACGTTTTAATTTTTTTTACTTTGCAGCTCCTTGATGCTTTTGGACATAAATCTAATATTAGCCTTGTCTTTGATTTTATGGAAACTGATCTGGAGGTAAGATTAAGATTCCTGGAGAAATTCCTTTGTTCAGTTTTAAAAAAAAGAACCTAAATATTTGTTTTCTACCTAAGAAGATACTAGTAGTTAAAAAAAAAAAAAAAAAAAAGAAGCAGCTTAATTTTATTGAAATCTTAATGTACTCTGAGTCAAAAGGATCTCTTATTTTCTTCTGATCATTTAGTGATATTCTCTTACGTAAAGAGATTTGGATTTCATTGTGGCATTTCTGTCTACCAAGGTCCCATAGCTTGTTGACGTCATTTTTTGAGAAATGCGAGCATTAGACCTATGATTTTTTTTTTTTTTTTTTTTTTTTTTTTGGAGACAGAGTCTTGCTCTGTCACCAGGCTGGAGTACAATGGCATGATCTCAGCTTACTACAGCCTTCACCTCCTGGGTTCAAGTGATTCTCTTACCTCAGCCTCCAGAGTAGCTGGGATTATGGGTGCCACTACGCCCGGTGAATTTTTTAGTAGAGATAGGGTTTCACCAGGTTGGCCAGGCTGGTCTTGAACTCCTAACCTCGAGTAATCTGCCTGCCTGAGCCTCCCAAAGTGCTAGGATTACAGGCATGAGTCACCGTGCCCAGCTGACCTGTAAGAATTTAAAGCTTATTTCCAGCCAGGTGCAGTGACCCACACCTATAATCTTAACACTTTGAGAGGCCAAGGCAGGAGGACTGCTTAAGCCCAGGAGTTCAAGACCAGCCTGGACAATATAGTGAGATCCTGTCTCTACTGTAAAAATTATATTAAAAAATAAAGAAGCTTGTTTCCATATAATCAGAGTAATGTCATTCTTTTGAAAGCCAAGTTTGACAGAGTCTCATTCTGTTACCCAGGCTGGACTGCAGTGGCATGATCTCAACTCACCACACCCTCTGCCTCCCAGGTTCAAGTGATTCTCGTGCCTCAGCCTCTTCAGTAGTTGGGATTATAGGTGCCCACCACAAGCCTGGATAATTTTTGTATTTTTAGTAGAGATGGAGTTTCACCATGTTATACAGGCTGGTCTCAAACTCCTGACCTCAAGTAATCTGCCTGCCTTGCCTCCCAAAGTGTCAGAATTACAGATGTGAGCCACTGTGCCCGGCCAAGTTTCTTTTTAACAAAATATAAAATCTTCTTTTTAAAAAATGTAAAGTCCAACAAAAATTAAAAACTAAATAAAAATATAGAATCCATTAATATTAGTCGAATCTCAAAAAATGAAAAATTTGGCTGGGTGTGGTGGTTCACGCCTATAATCCCAGCACTTTGGGAGGCCGAGGTGGGTGGATCACGAGGTCAAGAGATCAAGACCATCCTGGCCAACATGGTGAAACCCCATCTCTACTAAAAATACAAAAATTAGCTGGGCGTGGTGGCACACGCCTGTAGTCCCAGCTACTTAGGAGGCTGAGGCAGGAGAATTGCTTGAACCCGGGAGATGGAGGTTGCAGTGAGCTGAGATCATGCCACTGCACTCCAGCCTGGCGCCTGGCAATGGAGCGAGACTTTATCTCAAAAGAAAAAAAATGAACAATTCAAGGATATGGAACAGCTGGAAGTTTTTTTTTTTTAATTTGAATATCTTTTTATTTAGAATGCACACTAACAGCGTGATGATAAACTGTCATTCACAAACCTGTACCAAGAAGCACATAATCTTTAAAATGTGTTGTTCTTCACAAGTACTTAACTATAACATTATTATTATTTGGTACTTGAGTCAAAGACGACGTTTAGATTCTTCAGCTTTGAGGCATTTAGTAACATCATTGTCTAGTCAGGCAGAGGAAAGAAATTCAAAAGCAGTTTCTTTTTCTTCTGTCAGTTCCTTTGCAGTAAGATCTGTCTTCTCACATGAAAAATCATTAATAGGGAGACCTTCAACAAACTTCTAGGTCTTATTCTTAATTATAACAGGGAATGAGCAGAGCAGATCATCAGGAATACCATAGGAGTTGCCATCAGAGATAACACCCATGGACACAAACTCTCCCTCTGACACAAACATGTCCCTGATGTGGTCACAGATGGCTTTTGCGGCAGACATTGCTCTGGATAGTTTTTGAGCCTTGATGATAGCAGTGCCACGCTGCTGCATAGTCATGACAAATTCGCCTTGAGCCTGCTGTCATCTTTCAGAACTTCATAAACACCTACTTCCTTTCCTTGCAATTTCACTTTGGCATTGTTGACATCTGGATACTGAGTCAAGGAATGGTTTCCCCAGATAATTACATTTGTTACATCATTAGCAGTCACACCAAGTTGAAGAGCAATTTGAGCTTTAGCTCGGTTGTGATCCAGACAAGTCAAGCAACTGAAGTTCTCCTTGGGAATGGATGGAGCCAACTTGGAGGCAGTCAGGCAGTTGGTATTGGCTGGATTACCCACAACAGTAACCTTAACTGAACTGACCTCTTGTTGTATTTCTCCAAGGCTGCACCCTGGGATTAGAAGATTTTCACATTTGCTTTCAGTAAGTCTTTTTCTCTCCATGCCTTCCGTTCTTGGCATGGAGCCCACAAGAAAGGCCACATCCAGGTTTTCGAAGGAAACGTCTTCTATATCTGTTGCGATGACATCTTTCAGGAGGGGAAGGGTATAGTCTTGCAGTCCCATTAGGATGGGACACCCATCATGGGGATGATATCCAACAGCACAAGAATTATAGGCTGGTCTTTATCAAAGACAGATCTATTTCTAATACTGTACAACAGTGAATACGCAATTTGACCAGCTGCTCCAGTCGCAAGGACTCTGTGGTTCAGACATGATTGAAAACTGCAAGGACAATTTCAACACCTGCAAAATGAACCTCAGAGAGTCAGGTTACCTCTTGGAAGTTTTTTGTTTTTTGTTTTCCAAGGTGGAGTCTCTCTTTGTCA
Organism: Cacajao melanocephalus; assembly: GCA_963573385.1. Lineage (NCBI taxonomy): Eukaryota > Metazoa > Chordata > Mammalia > Primates > Pitheciidae > Cacajao > Cacajao melanocephalus. The sequence goes on from CAUYLG010014577.1 coordinate 12,290, forward strand.
CCCAGGCTGGAGTACAGTGGCATAGTCTCGACTCACTGAAACCTCTGCCTCCCAGGTTCAAGAAATTCTCCTGCCTCAGCCTCCTGAGAAGTTGGGATTACAGGTGCCTGCCACCACGCCTGGATAGTTTTTGTATTTTTAATAGAGGCGGGGTTTCCCCAACCGTGTTAGCCAGGCTGATCTTGAACTCTTTACCTCAGGTGATCTGCCTCCCGAAGTGCTGGGATTACAGGCATGAGCCACCACACGTGGCCAGTACAGCTGGAATTCTTATACACTGCTGGTGAGAAAGCAGTGAAATGATACAATTTCTTATACAATTAAATACACTGCAGCCAAATCAAAGCAAAAAAGGATTTCATACAACACGTTACCAAAAAGTAAAAGGAACACATTAACTGCTCAAACTGATGGTGATTGAGTCCCTAGTCTATTGTTATGGGTCCTTCCAGCATCAATACCAGTAGTATTGTGATCTATAATATCATTACTAATAATTGTGATAAGTACCACTAATCACTAATCTTGTGATCTAGCAGTATCACTGCTAGGTATTTATCCAAAAGAAAGAGGCTTGGAATGGTGGCTCACACCTATAATAATCCCAGCACTTTGGGAGGCCGAGGTGGGCAGATCACTAGAGGTCGAGAGTTTGAGACTAGCCTGTCCAACACAATGAAACCCCATCTCTACTGAAAAAAAATACAAACTATCCGGGCGTGGTGGTGGGCACCTGTAATTCCAGCTACCCAGGAGGCTGAGGCAAGAGAACTGCTTGAACTGGGAGGAGGAGGTTGCAGTGAGCCAAGATCACACTACTGCACTCCATCCTGGGCAACAGTTAAGACTCCCATCTCAAAAAAAGAAAAGAAAAAGAAACATATACTGGAATTCACTTGGTACACAGATGTTGGGTTTTATTCATAATTGTCAAAACTGGAACAGTCCAAACATTCCTCATCTACTAATTGTACAAAAAAACTGAAATACTACTCAGGAATAGAAACGAACTATTGATAAATGCAGCAACATAGATGAATCTCAAATGCATTATAGTAAGTGAAAGAACCCAGGCTAAAAAGACTGTATTGAATAATTTCATTTATATGATATTCTGGAAAAGGCAAAACGAGCCAGAAACCAGATCAGTGATTGGGGGGGCTTTGGGGTAAAGGAAAGGAGTAAGTACAGAGGGGCCTTGGAATTTTGGGAGGTTACAGAACTATGTTTTTATTATAGTGGTAGTTACATGACTGGATGCTTTTGTCAAAACTCATGGAACTATACACTAAAAAGGGTATGTTTTACCTTAAATTTGATTTTAAAGAAAAGGGGAACTTTTAGTTTCTAACTGATAAATCTAGAAATAAACTGACATTAGGCACAGCTCACAAATAATGCCATCAAAACTCAGTCTTACACTTTAACTCAGCTCTATTTTCTTCTCTGTTGCCTTCTTCATGTGTACAGTTCTCAATATGGTATTCCAGACACTTCTTGGTGTATGTTTGTAGAGTTTAATAATACCTGAAGAAAGAAGAGTTGTCTTTTCTTTGATTCTAGCACAAGTACTTGGCTTGGTTTATTGACTTGTCTGATATCCCTGAACCAGTCACTTGACCAGGAGACTACAGTGTGGTAATGGCCATGTCTGGGTCATGTGCATGTGCCTACCTCTGGACACCTCACGTTGGCTCAGTTCTGTCTGGGACTAAGCTGAGAAAAGAGGTTTCCCAAAGGAATATTTAATGGCTGTTGTCAGAAGATGCAAGCAAAAACAATGTGTTTGCTACTTTCATGTGAAAGCAGTAGAGGACAAAGCACTCCTTTCTTTTCACACCAGAAATGCTCTCCCTACCCACATAACTATGGAGATTGTGACAGTGCTTCCTGTGGAAACTTATATAACCTCTCTGGAGAGTCTCCTGTGTGGATACACTCATTTTAAGTCTGTAAATTGTTTTTTATGGTAGAGTTTATTTGAAATAATAAAGGGTACCTGTATGTTTTACACTTGCTTTACAGGTTATAATAAAAGATAATAGTCTTGTGCTGACACCATCACACATCAAAGCCTACATGCTGATGACTCTTCAAGGATTAGAATATTTACATCAACATTGGATCCTACACAGGGTAAGGTTTTTAATATTGCTTCTTTATGCTAGTCAAGTTTTATGTAGCCCATTTAGTACATAATAGTCTGAATATGTAAATTGTTTAACAAAATGAAGATACAGCTGGACCATTTTATCCCATCTTTTTCCTATATATTCCCTTCAGTTGTTCCAGCTGTTGGTGCTGTGAGGACTCCAAATTACTATGTGAAATTTAGAACTGGAAGAGATCTAGTCCCTCATTTTTTTTAAATAGATTAAGAGCTAAGTTGCTAAGTGACCTGACCATGGTTATAGCTTTTTTTCAAGATTGGCTGCTGATAGCAGAGTATTAAAACATAGGTCTTGGGCCAGGTGCGGTGGCTCAGGCCTGTGTTCCCAGCACTTTGGGAGGCCGAGGCAGGCAGGTCACTGGAGCCCAGGAGTTCAAGACCAACCTGGGCAATATAATGAAAACTCACCTCTACAAAAAATACAGAAATTAGCTGGGTGTAGTGGTGCACATCTGTAGTCCCAGCTGCTCAGGAGGTTGAAGTCGGAAGATCACCTGAGCCCAGGACGCAGGAGTTGCAGTGAGCTGAAATCACGCCACTGTACTCTAGCCTGGGTTGCAAAGTGAAACCCTGTCTCTCTCTCTCAAAAAAAAATAGGTCTTTTGGTTTTAAGTTCAGTATTCTTTGTGCTACAGTGTTGTTGTGGGGAAAAAATATATAGTGATGGTCTCGGATTAACTCATACAATGCCAAGATACAACTAGAAAAGAAATGTTTCTAGTAGCTCTAAAATTCAGGGTACAAAATACAATGTGTGAAAATATGGGAACATTCAGCTTTTAGAACAAGGCTGATAATTTTTAGCTAGGTAGATGTTCCTTATTTAGATAAGTAGTAAGAGTATATAATTTATAACTAGTAATTCTAATAGCTTAAGTTTGGAATCACTTTTAGGTTATTGCTGATGTCTTTTTAGCATAGATTTTGAATAATGTTAATCCTCATTCTTTATATGATATGCATTAACAAATGCATAATATTTTTATGAAAGTTCATATTTTTATTAAATTAATAGTAGGAACCATTTATTGGGTGCCTACTATGAGCCAGTCATTATACTAGACTACAGAAAATATCAGATTTAATCCTCCCAGAAACTCTATGAAGTATGTAAATTGAGGCTTAGTGAAATTAAGTACCTTACCAAGGTTATATAATATAACCAATCTTATTTTGCTTTGGTAAAATTTTATATCAATGGAAAAATTATTGATTGTTTAAATTTCAGGTGTTAACCTATTTTTGCTAAGTTTAAAATTATGCCAACTAAGTGTAGCACTACAGTGTTCTCCCCTACCCTGCTTATTTGTTTAAAACTTCTATCACATAGGATCTGAAACCAAACAACCTGTTGCTAGATGAAAATGGAGTTCTAAAACTGGCAGATTTTGGCCTGGCCAAATCATTTGGGAGCCCCAATAGAGCTTATACACATCAGGTTGTAACCAGGTAAGAATCCCTTAAAGCTGCATATGCAGGATGTTGATCATAAATGAGCATCAACTAGCTTCTCTAAAATATCTTGGCAGAATTCAGGAATCATTGTTGGTATCCTCTAAAAAAAAATACTGCCTTGGATATTAATTTCCTATTAAAAAAAAAGAAAAAAAAATACTGCCCTTTTTATGTTAGGTATATTTTACCATGATAAAAACATACACAGCCCTTTTTCAAACAGAGTTTAACTCAATCCTAAAACATTTACCTTGTAAATGGGAATAATTTATACTTTTACATTTTAGTTTTGATATAATCTAGAATTTCAGTGGCTATTCTACCTAATCACCTGATTTATTAGACCCATGTTTATTATATTGGTCAGTCCTGATTCTATATCCTTCCATGTGAATGAAAATTCTCTAAACAAAGCAATGTCTTGATATTTGAATTTTTCATATTAGTAATTATATTTTCCGTTTGTATTTTTGATGTGTAAAAACAGAAAATCACATTAAATAGAAATGATAGATTTTATAATTTCTGTCCCAGTGGCATTTTATTAATTTCCAAGACTCTTTTAAGGATCTGCGAAGATTTTCAAATTCTGTATTTTTTCTTTTTCTTTTTTGAGACAGGATCTTGCCCTGCCATCCAGGCTAGAGTGCAGTTGTGCAAACACTACTCACTGCAGCCTTGACCTCCTGGGTGTAAGCGATCCTCCTACCTCAACCTCCTGAGGATCTGGGGCCACAGGCATGCCCTACCACAGCTGGCTATTTTTTTTTTTTTTTTTTTTTTTTTTGAGATAAAGTCTCACTCTGTCACCCAGGCTGGACTGCAGTGGTGCAATATCTGCTCACTGCAACCTCTGCCTCCTGGGTTCAAGCGATTCTCCTGCCTCAGCCTCCTGAGTAGTTGGGATTACAGGCGTTCACCACCACGCCCGGATAACTTTTGTATTTTTAGTAGAGAAGGGGTTTTACCATGTTGGTCAGGCTAGTCTCAAACTCTTGACCTTGTGATTCACCCACCTTGGCATTACAAAGTGCTGGGATTACAGGCGTGAACCACCACACCTGGCCACGGCTAATTTTTTAAAGTTTTTATCGAGATGGATCTCACCATGTTGCCCAGGCTGGTCTCAAAGTCCTACACTCAAGCAATCCTCTCACCTTGGCCTCCCAAAGTTCTGGGATTACAGGTGTGAGCCATTGTGCTTGGCCCCAAATTCTGTATTTTAAATTATTTTGCCACCTTCTTTCAAATACATGTCATTGAGTATAAATCACCTGAGCCCTGAGTAAGAAGTAGGGGATGTGAGTAATTGTTTATGTAATTGCTAGATCAATTAAGCTCATCATTCAGGAACTCATAGAAACAGAGCCCTGTGTACAAGAGCATCGTTAACTAGTGCTTTCTCATCTACCAGTATCTCATATTGTCTCTGTAAATCAAATGTTGATAATAAGTCAAATTAAGATGAAGACTCTGAGAGTTGACAATGGGATTTAGCAGTGTGAACATCACTGATAAGCTTGATAAGAGCAGTTGTGGTAGAATGGTAAGGATAAAAGCCTGATTGAAAAGGTTTTTTTTTTGTTTTGTTTTTTTGTTTTGTTTGTTTGTTTTAAGATGGGGTTTCACCATGTTGGTCAGGCTGGTCTTGAACTCCCGACCTCAGGTGATCTGCCTGCCTTGGCCTCCAAAGTGCTTGGATTACAGGTGTGAGCCACCACACCCGGCCTGAAAAGGTTTTAAGAGAGGATGGAAGAAAAAGAATTGGAGACAGTAAGAATAGACAATTCTTTGAACTAATCAGAGAATGAGGAGGTACCTGTTAGGAGAGGTAGGGTCCAGAGAAGTTTAAGGCTAGAGGAATACTAGTATGTTTGTACATCATTGGAGAGGTCTAGTAGAAAACAAAAGACTGATAATGTAGGAGAAAAAGGAGAGAATTGCAAGAATATTGTATTTAAAACTTCATGAAACAGTATGGTATCTAGTGCTTCAAATAAGGGATTGGCTTTAAAAACAGACAAAGATCGTTAATCTCTAAGAAGTACTTTGATAATTTTATGCTAAAATGACATTAATTCTTTCTGTTCTTTAGGTGGTATCGGGCCCCTGAGTTACTATTTGGAGCTAGGATGTATGGTGTGGGTGTGGACATGTGGGCTGTTGGCTGTATATTAGCAGAATTACTTCTAAGGGTAAGTCTAAATTAATATACACACTTTAATATTGCTGTTGCAGTTATTTGTTCTTACAGTTTGTATGAGAATTCTGTCCTAGCCCAAGCATGGTGACTCATGCCTTTAATCCCAGCACTTTGGGAGGCAGAGGCAAGCAGATCACTTGAGGTCAGGAGTTCGAGGCCAGGCTGGCCAACAAGGTGAAACCCCTGTCTCTACTAAAAATAGTAAAATTAAACCAGGCATGGTGGTGGGTACCTATAGTCCCAGCAACTCAGAAGGCTGAGACAGGAGAATCGCTTGAACCTGGAAGTCAGAGGTTGCAGTGAGCCAACATTGCACCACTGCACTCCAGCCTGGGCATCAGAGCAAGACTCTGTCTCAAAAACAAACAAACAAACAAACAATTCTTGTCCTACCAATGTCCTTACAACAAAAAGCCTACAAATAGACCAATTTTTAAAAAGCCAAATGCAGCATTTTAAATTAAATATTAATATGAAGTGAGAATGTCTTCCATTTAGGATAATAAGAACTTTATTGTAGATAGTTTTATACTTCAGAACATAGAAATTCACTTGTAATGTGGCACTGTCTCTATAATAACTAAATATGTTCAGATAAACTTTTGTCCTCCTGAGGGGTTTTTTGTTTGGAGCTGTTTTAAGTACACTTTAGGAGATACATAATACCAACCACTGCAGCTAACGTTCTGTTTAACTTCAACCTTGTGTGAGACCAGTATTTTAGTTCTGTTGAAACAGAACAGATACAATGTTACTATAGCATTTCTCTAACACAGACCGTCATCTTACAGTAGAAAATCCCCAGGCCGGGCGCGGTGGCTCACGCCTGTAATCCCAGCACTTTGGGAGGCCGAAGTGGGTGGATCATGACATCAGGAGTTCGAGACCAGCCTGACCAGCATGGTGAAACCCCATTTCTTTAAAAAAAAAAAAAAAATCCCCTACTTACCCTCATCAGAGAGAAAGATGCTACTTGGAAATTTCTCTTTAGCTGTAAAGTTTAGATCTCCAAAAAGACTTGCCCTTCTGAATGATGAAGGTAAAGGGATATTGGGGAATCCTTCTGAAGCCAGGAGTTTTTTTCTCTTTCAATATTCCAATCCCTGCTGTCCTTCTCCTCAAGCCATATGTATTTAGAGAAATTCAAACCAAGATTGAATAGCTTTTTTTATCTCCTTGAACACAGAAAACAACTTCTGTACACCAAAGAGAAAAGTTAACACTAAACTAAAAATGTTTAGTTTAACTAAGCATAGTGGTGGTTCATGCCTATAGACCCAGCTACTTGGGAAGCTGAGGTGGGAGGATCGCTTGAGCTCAGGAGTTTGAGGTCAGCCTGGACAATATAGCAAGACCCCAGTCTCTTAAAAAAAAAAGTAAATTCTGTGCATCATTTTGAGAAGCTCCCCCAATGGGCATTTTTAGAAGAAACCCACACATTCAAACTTGGAGGTGATATGATAATCACAGTGCTAACGGGGTCCTGTGAATCAGCTGGCATGACAACTCTGCTACTTACATGAACACAGAGTATACCAGAAATTCACATTAAGAATTTATTAACCGCCAAAATCCATTCATGGCCAAGAAGAAAACAGAATTCCATATGAAGAGAGACAGCAGTTGAGAGTAGACAGGTTAGAGAGTGTGGACTTGTTAACAATCATACTTGGAAATTTATTAGCCATTGGCATTGTTGCTGGAATCATCTTTAAAGTTATAAGGAAAATGAAATGCAGACTCTAAGAAGCTTTCTAAGAATCGTACTAGTCTGCCATACTGCTTGTCCTATTTTAAGCTATCCCTGCACTCAATTGAAAAGGTAGAAATGTTACCCATATGAATGCTTAGCCAGGGATCACCAGGTAGTTATTAAGGATCTTCAGATAGTAATGAATTCCAAAATGAAAGGCAGGCTAAAACAAACTAAAAAAGAAACTTGGAAAAAATAGAAACAACCAGAGCAGAAGAAAATTCACCTCCCCAGTCACCTTTCAAATCTTCAGAGACCTGAGAGATTATAATGCATCTATAGAATAAGCGCACCATACTTTTGTAAAAAGGGAACAATCAAATAAGAGATACAATAGAGGATAGCCAAAGGCAAACAAAAACAGTGAAAGGAATGGGAAAGTAAGCTGCAAAACTCTTTAAGTAAAATCAAAAGATAAAGAGATGGTCAGGCATGATGGTGCACACCTGTGGTCCCAGCTACTTGGGAGGCTGAGGCAGGAGAATCTCTTGAGCCCACGAGTTCAATGGAAAACATTGTGAAACCCTGTCTCAAAAAAAGAAAGAAAGAAAGATAGGTGGACTATAGTAGAGAAAAGATAAAATTGACAGATTGGTCCAAGATTGATTCTAGAATGTATCAAGAGAAAACAAAGAAAATGGAGGGTAGGAAAGCTCAAGAAAATAGAGAAGCATTGCTGGATGTGAATCTTCAGACTGAAAGTGCCATGAAGAGTACAATTATGAAAATTACAAATAAAACTTTAAGAGTTCTAAAGGCTCTGCATAAATGAATGAAAAAAATACCTGTACCAAGACACATTATTGTGAAATTTCAGAATACAAAGGCATAAGGAAAATATTTTATTTCCACAGAGAAGAAAAGCAGCATACATAGAACATAAAGGATTAGGGAAAAGAATGGCATGAGCCTTCTCAACAACAGCATTGGAATCTGGAAGCCTTCACATTGTGAGGGAAAATGATTCTCAACCTAGAATTCTTTGCCTGTTTATATTTTCAGTTAGCTCTGAGAGTAACTATAATTTATTACATCAGAAATTTACATCTAGGCCAGGCAGGGTAGCTCACTCCTGTAATCCCAGCACTTTGGGAGGCCAAGACAGGTGGATTGCTTGAGCTCAGAAGTGTAAGACCCACTTGGGCAATGTGGTGAAACCCTTTCTCTACCAAAAATATAAAAATTAGCTGGGCATGATAGTGAGTGCCTGTTGTCCCAGCCACTCGGGAGGCTGAGGTGGGAGGATCACTGGAGCCTGGGAATTTGAGGCTGCACTGAGGTGAGATAGTGCCACTGCACTCCAGCTTGGGTGACAGAGTGAGACCCTGTCTAAAAAAAAAAAAGAAAAATTACCAGACATGGTGGTGCATGCCTGTAGTCCCAGCTACTTGGGAGGCTGAAGTGGGAGGATTGCTTGAGCCTGGGAGTTGAGGCTGCAGTGAGCCATGTTTGTGCTACTGCACTCCAGCCTAGGCAACAGTGAGACCCTGTCTCAAAAAGAAAGTTTAGGGCCGGGTGAGGTGGCTTACGCCTGTAGTCCCAACACTTTTGGTAAGCTGAGGGGGGGTGGATCCCCTGAGGTCAGGAGTTTGAGACCAGCCTGGCCGACATGGCGAAACCCTGTCTCTACTAGAAATACAAAAATTAGCTGGGCATGGTGGCAGGCACCTGTAATCCTAGCTACCCCAGAGGCTGAAGGAGGAGAATCTCTCAAACTCAGGAGGTGGAGGTTGCAGTGAGCCGAAATCACACCATTGCACTCTAGCATGGGCGACAAGAGCAAGAGTCCATCTAAAAAAAAAAAAAGTTTAAGTTATTGGACTTGCTCTACCATGAGAGTAAACCAACAGGAAGACATGAGATGCAGGGAACATAAGCTTCAACACAGGAAAGAGGCCATTAGAATTCCCATTTAATAGTGAAGGAAAGTTCTGAGAAAGCAGGTATACCTCGGGCATGGAAAGTAGCTAGTCCAGATTGGAGCAGATGGGGTGAGGACCTCAGTAGGGGTGGCTTCCAGAAAAAAAAAAAAAAATGGAACTGATGGATATGATTGGTTTGGTCATATAGAAATTGATATTTAGTAACTGGAATATTTAGCTTACGTATAAACCAAGTTGCCAAATAAGGCAGCAGGAGTTGGTGACGGAGGGCTAGGAAATCATTACCTTTAGGAAAACCAAATTGTATAAGGAGAGTTAATCTTAGTATTGCCTCTGCACTGAACAAAAGTTACATAGTTATCAAAAATAAGAGGGAAAGATGGGTTAAAGAACCAACTTTTATTATGTCTTTAGTACTATTCAGTGTTTTAACAAGGTTCATATATTTAATACAAATAAAACATTTTAAATACACAGCTTAAGTTCCAAAGCAGCTCTTTAGGGAAAAATTGTTTTTTTAGTATGGATATTTTCAAACATGCAAAAGCCAAAACTGTAGTAAAATGAGCCTCTATCTATACTCATCAACTTGCTTCAATAGTTTTAAACATATGATCCATTTTATCAGTACTCTACCACACTAGATATTTTTGTCAAAAATTCCAAACATTTAATCTTATCCATGTTTCTTTAGTATTTTTCTCTATAAGGATTCTTTTTTTTTTTTTTTTTAAACAAAGTCTCACTCTGTCACCCAGGCTGAAGTGCAGTGGCATGATCTCAGCTCATTGCAACCTCTGCCTTCCAGACTCAAGCAATTGTCATGCCTCAGCCTCTCAAGTAGCTGGGATTACAGGTGTGCACCATGATGCCAGGCTAATTTTTGTATTTTTTAGTTAAAACAGGGTTTCATGATGTTGACCAGGCTGGTCGTAAACTCCTAGCCTCAATTGCTCCACCCTCCCAAAGTGCTGGGATTATAGGGGTGAGCCATCACACCTGCCCATCTATAAGGATCTTTAGTCATAACCACAATACCATTGTCATATGAAAAAATGAACATTGATTCCTTAATAAAATCAAGTCTGAGGCCGGGTGCCATGGTACAGGCCTGTAATCCTTGGACTTTGGGAGGCTGAGGCAGGCGGATCACCTGAGGTGGGGTGTTTAAGACCAGCCTGTCCAACATGGAGAAAGCCCATCTCTACTAAAAATACAAAAAATTAGCTGGGTGTGGTGGTGCATGCCTGTAATCCCAACTACTTGGGAGGCTGAGGCAGGAGAATCGCTTGACCCCAGGAGGTAGAGATTGTGGTGAATCAGGATCGCACCATTGCACTCCAATCTGGGCGACAAAAGCAAAACTCTGTCACAAAAAATAAAAATTAAGTCTGTATTCAGATTTTCCCACTTTTTCTTATAAATGTCTTTTATATAGGCTTGTTCAAATTGGGATGTAAAATTCCACACATCAGACAGTTGAGTTTTATTTTTACATCATAAAAAGCACATCCATCCTTAAACTTTATTTAAATTGTGAGCTTGTCCACAATTTGGCCTACAAAGTGAGGGTAGGGTACAGGTGCCCGACAAAAGATAAGATAATCCTTTTGGATATAAGAAGAAAATTAGCATGTCTAAAAATAGTTGTAATATTATTTAATGTCCTTTCAGTTTCTTTTTTTTTTTTGAGACAGATTCTTGCTCTGTCGCCCAGGCTGAAGTGCAGTGGCTCCATCTCTACTTACTGCAGCCTCCACCTCCAGGTTCCAGCGATTCTCCTGCCTCAGCCTCCTGAGGACCTGAGACTACAGGCATGCACCACCACCCTCAGCTAATTTTTGTATATTTGGGAGAGACAGGGTTTCAGCATGTTGGCCAGGCTGTTCTTAAACTCCTGACCTCAGCTGATCTGCCCACCTCGACCTCCCAGAGTGTTGGGATTACAGGCGTGAGCCACCACGCTGTCAACATCCTTTTAGTTTCTATTTTTTTATATACATTTAATATACAGAATATAATAGTACAGTGTTATATACTTTAGGAATTATACTAAATCTAGGTCCAGTCAGAAAATAGAAACCCTACATTGATCAGGAAAGTATACAGTATAAAGAAGTATTAATTATAATGGGGGACTGGAGTAATGGATTGACAAGTAAGAAGTAACGAGAGCTCTTAAGAATATAGGAATAGTAGATATAAGGACCTGCCACCACTACCCTAGGGCCAAGACAGATCACCCAGGGAAGACTACCTCCAGGACTGAGATCTAGACCTTGTTAAATATGGCAAATGTGACTCACCAGAAGGCAGAGAAGTTACTGTGGCTTTTTGCTAGTGAGACTTGCTAGAAATCTGCCTACTGGAAAGGGCTGGCAGTCTGGCTCTAGGGTGCTGGGGAAAGGTGTCTCTCTGGAAGTACCCTGCTAGAAAACTGCTTGAAAGGGTAAAGTAGGGGGCCAGCTGGCCTCTGTGCACTGCAGGAGCAGCACTGGAGAAACTGTCCATTCTGCCTATGCTGTAGAAGCACCTATGGGTGCTGCAGGAGTCAGCTGAGCAAGCAAACTGGAACCAGGAAGCAAAACCTTTTCCTTCCTGTACTGTCTGTCAATCATCCTCTATTGACAAAGCTTATTCATTGGCAAGGGAAAAATATTTAAAGAGCCTAGAACCATTTTCATGAAGAAAGCAAAAGAGGTGAATTTTGAACTGAAAAGCTGTACATTGATAACTGGCACCAGGGTTGGTTGTTTTGTTTTTTTTCTGGTAAGAATCCACAATAATCAAAATGTTTGAGATATGGTAACGTCATGTCTTCCCATTGAGTCTGTAAACTGTTCCTTAACAGTGTTGGAGGCCATTGTTCACAGTATACCTTTCATAGAGTTACAGAGATATGAGAGTGAGTTGGACAATAATGTCTATGGATAGCAGGGATATTGATCCTGTCTTATCAGCTCACCAATTTTTTTTAGGTTCTAATAAAGGTTACTAATTTTTAACTTGTAATTATTTGTCCTCTTCTAAAGTTTGCCTTTACCCCTCTTCAAAGAAAGAGTTTAAGCAATTGCGTAATTATGATTGGTGTATTCTCTTCCTTCTCAGCCTTTGTGCCTGTCTTTTGCTAGCTTAGTTTTCTTTTTCCATCTTAGACGATTCCCCAGGCTAACTCCTATTCATCCTTCACTTTTCATGCCACTTGCTCTAAGAAGTTTTCCTGACCCATCTAGAGTAAGTTAGGTGCTCTTCCGGCATGGTCTAGGATCTTGTACTCACTCAGCCCACCAAATTGTAAATGCTTGTTTATGTGTATCAGCATTGCTCACCACCTCCACCTCTGAGGAGGGCAGGAAATGCTTTGTTTTCCTCTTAATTTCTGAGGTTTAGCACAATGCCTGTTATATGGTGAGTGTTTATTAAAATTTGGAGTGAATAAAATGGATAGTAAAGGTGCTGTTTAGTTGGTTAGCAGTGGCAGGATCTAATAACATATCCAGTATGTTTCATGCTAAATTTTCAATATTTGTTGCAGAGTTGTTTTTTTTTTTTAATACTTATTAAATTTATAGTAGTTGTGTAACAAGTATCAAAAACCACCTTGAAGCCTGGTGCATTGGCTCATGCCTGTAATCCCAGCACTTTGGGAGGCCAAAGTGGACGGATCACTCGAGGTCAAGACTTCAAGACCAGCCTGGCCAACATGACAAAACCCCATCTCTACTAAAAATACAAAAGTTAGCCAGGCATGGTGGCGCGCCTCTCTAGTCCCAGCTACTTGGGAGGCTGAGGCAGGAAAATCGCTTGAAACCAGGAGGAGGTTGCCATGAGTCAGGATCACATCACTCACTCTAGCCTGGGTGACACAGCGGGACTATGTCTCTAAGAAGAAGAAAAAACCCATCTTGAAAAGTCTGCCTCTTTCTTTCAGGTTCCTTTTTTGCCAGGAGATTCAGACCTTGATCAGCTAACGAGAATATTTGAAACTTTGGGCACACCAACTGAGGAACAGTGGCCGGTAAGCCTTTATGCATTTTCTTTGAAATGTAATCAGGATTCTGTCAAGTTTTTAAATTGTCATATGCTTTATATAGTGCTGTCATATGAATATTAGACCTTTATTAATTATAATTTTCTTGTAACATGTACTCAGAAGATTTTAAATTATCAAGTATGTAAAGTATAAAGTTAAATTGTGATATACCATCCAACCTCTTGTGTACATGTAGACCTTTCCCTCAACCGCAGTAATCCCAACCTCAGGGTAGTCACTATCAACAATTCAGTGTAAAGCCACATTAGGAGTGTATACGCATGCTACAAAATTAATTTTTGTATTTTTTTTATGGAGATGGGGTTTCACCATGTTGCCCAGGCTGGTCTCAAACTCCTAGACTCAAGCAGTTCTGTCTTGGCCTCTCAGAGTGCTGGGATTACAGGCATGAGCCATCACATCTGACTAACATGATTTTCTAAATAATAATTGCTTACTGATGTTTCTCTTCGATTTTTTAAAAATTAAACTTCTTGGTGGGGTGTGGTGGCTCACACCTGTAATCCCAGCACTTTGGGAGGCTGAGGCAGGCAGATCACTTGAGGCCAGGAGTTTGAGACCAGCTTGGGGTACAGAGCAAGACTCTATCTCCAGAAAAAAAAAAATTAAACTTCTTATTTTGAGAATATTATATATTCACATGCAATTATGAATGTATAATTCACAATTATAAATTGTGGCTGGGCACAGTGGCTCACGCCTGTAATCCCAGCACTTTGGGAGGCTGAAGTGAGTGGGTTCACTTGAGCCCAGGGGTTTAAGACCAGGATGGATATACCATCCAACCTAGTGGATGGGCAACATAGTGAGACTTAATGTCTATAAAACCTAAAAATTAAAAAAATATCCAGGCATAGTGGTGCACACATATGATCCCAGCTACTCAGGAGGCTGACATAAGAGGATCCCTTGAGCCCAGGAGGTCAACGCTGCAGTGAGCTGTGATTGTGCCACTGTGCTCCAGCCTGAGTAATAGAGTGAGTCCCTGTCTCAAAATGATAATAGTAATACTCCAGACATATTTCACGTACCCTTTACCTAGCTTTTAAAGATGGGAGCATCTTGTAAAATCAGTACAGTTATCACACCAAGAAGTTACAGTCAAGATGCAGAATATCACCACAAGAATCTCTCATGGTATTCTTCTATAGCTATACTCACTTTCCTCTTACCCACTCCTTAACTCTTGGCAATCACTAAATCTGTCCTCTAGCTCTGTGATTTTGTCATTTCAAAACTGTTATGTAAACGGATAAATGGAATCACACAATATATAACTTTTTGGGATTAACTTTTTCATACCCGTCATAATGGAAATTCATTCTCTTTTTTTTTTTTAACTGGCTAGTATTGTGTGGATTTATTTCACTGTTTGTTCAACCATTCACCCATTGAAGGACATCTGTATTTGTGTTGTTCCCCTTGTGGGGCTATTATCAATAGATATGCCATAAACATTCATGTACAGTTTTTTACGTAAGAATAAGTTTGTATGTCTCTGGGATAAATTGCCCAGGAGTTCAGTTCTTGATTCATATGGTAGTTACATACTAATTTTTAAAGCAACCTGCAAAACTCCAGAGCAGCTATACTGTTTTATATTCCCACTAGCAGTAAATGAATGCTCCAGTTTCTCAGAATCCTCTCCAGCATTTGGTGTTGTCACTTTTTAATTGTAGGCACTCTGATGAGTGTGTCATGATAGCTCATTTTGATTTTAATTTTCACTGCCCTAATAATGGCTAATGGTGTTAAATTGTCTTTCCATGTGTCTATTTGCCATCTTTAGTTAAATGGCTCTTCCTATCTTTTCCCCATTTTCTGATTGGATTCTTTGATTTTTGACTGTTGAGTATTGAGAGCTCATCATATATTCTAGATAGTAGTCCAAAAAGTATATGTAGTTTGCAAATGTTTTCCCTCATGCTGCCTTTTCATCCTCTGCAAAATTGTAATCAGGTTTGTCACTTTTTCTTTAATTGATCAGTCCTTTTGGTGTCAAAAGGACTTTTGCCTAACCCAAAGATTTTCCTGACAATTTTTTTCTTTTTTTTTTTTTTTTTCGAGACAAGATCTGGTTCTGTTGTCTAGGCTGGAGTGCAGTGGCGTGCGTGATCTCGGCTCACTGTAATCTCCATCTCCCAAGCTCAAGCCATTCTCCCACCTCAGCTTCCTGAGCAGCTGGAACTGTAGGCATGCACCACAACACCCAACTAGTTTTTGTATTTTTTGTAGAGACAGGGTTTCTGCATGTTGCCCAGCCTAGTCTCAAACTCATGAATTCAAGCAATTTGCCCGCCTTGGACTCCCAAAATGTTGGGATGACAGGCAATGAGCCACTGCACCCCAGCCATGACAATTTTTTTGTATTTTTTTCTACAAGTTTTGTAGTTTTACACTTGAGTCCAAGGTCTCTTCAGAGTTTATCTTTATATGATGTGTGAGACTTAGGGCAAGGTTCGGTTTTTGTTTTTGTTTTTTGAGACGGTCTTACTCCATTGCCCAGGCTGGAGTGGGAGTCTCACTTTCTTGTCCAGGCTGGTCTGGAACTCCTGAGCTCAAGTGACCCTCCTGCCTCAGACTCCCAAAGTGCTGGGAATACAAGCATGAACCACCACACCCAGCCAAGTTCAGATTTTTGCCTGTATATGTCCAAGTGCTCCAGCAGTATTTGTTGAAAAGACTGTCTCTTCATTGATTTAGTTTTTCACTGTTTTCTTTTCTTTTTTTTTATTTAAAAAAAAAAAGATACTTCTGGGAGGTAAGTTTTTCACTTTTTTCAAAAATCCTTTTGGCAGATTTGTGTGGATTTCTAAGTCCTTTATTGGGTTCCTTTATTGATTAAGTCCTTTCTAAGTCTGATTTATGTATCTATTTCTCCCCCAGTACAACACAGTCTTAAAGTAGCTATATGTTAAATCTTGAAATCAGGTAAAATGAGTCCTCCCACTTTATTGTTCTTTTTCAAAATCATTTTAGCTACTCTACTCCTTTGCCTTTATATATTGTAGAATAATTGGTCTTATATCTAAAATAATTTTGCCAGGATTTTGATAAAAATTACATCTAACTTGCAATTCAATTTGAGGGGAATTAACATCCTTCCTCTGTTGAATATCCCAATATGTGAACATGTTTCACCATTTATTGAGATCTTTGGATTTGTTTCATTAGCATTGTATAGCTTCTAGTATGTTACCCTATACATGTTTTGTTACATTTTTCACCTGTTTTATTTTTCTTTTTGGGGTGATTATAAATAGTATTGTGTTTTTAATTTTGATGTCCACACATTCATTGCTAGTATAATGAATTAAAATGGATTTAATTTTGATTTTGTATCCTTCCAGCCTTGCCTTACTACTAGTTCTAGGACTTTTTAATAGATTTCTTGGAATTTTATATATAAACCATCATTTCACCTGAAAATATGATTTATTTCATTTGAGATCTACATGCCTTTCAGCCTTCAGTTTGAATTATAATATTGTTTTTACAGGACATGTGTAGTCTTCCAGATTATGTGACATTTAAGAGTTTTCCTGGAATTCCATTGCATCACATCTTCAGTGCAGCAGGAGACGACTTACTAGATCTAATACAAGGCTTATTCTTATTTAATCCATGTGCTCGAATTACGGCCACGCAGGTATTTTACTGTATCTTTTTTATACTAGGAAATATAAAAATAATCTTAACTGTAGCATTGATAAAAATAGAATTTCATAAAATTAATCTTTTTTAAATACTGGAAAGATGTGTTTTTGTTTGTTTTAGGAAATAAGAAACTTTGTATTTTTTTCCCCGAACTACAAACACTGTTAAGACTGAGATTAAATTATATGCACACAGAGATATAGGAGAGTTTACACTTAATACACTTGCTTAGGAACATATAAATACATATCTATTTCATATAATTGGTTTGTAAGTACTTTACCTAGAGAGGAAAAGAAAACCAACGCTTTTTATTTGTTAAGAAACTGGTATATTTCAGTTGCACTCTTACAAATTCATTTAAATCTTGTAGCAAGCCTAATGCTGAAAGTAATTTATTCAGCTTATTTTTTCTTCCCTATATAATGTAATCCAGGTTTGCATGCTGGTCATTTTCACATTCAGAAAATGGTATAATCAGATAAAATTGTATGCTTACAAGAGCTTGAAAGATACTCAAACACTGAAGCCAACTTTAAAGGAAAGAACAATGAAACTCATGAAAAATTTGGAGGGCCCAGAATAGCTTAGGGCAGAACATTGTACAACACAGTGCAGTAATTTTTACCTGATGAAGGGAGAGACTAATTAAAGTGAAGTATCACAAGCCTTTATGGAAACATATTAATATACAGTAATATTAAGGCTACAAAATAGATTTTGTGCCCCCCCAACCCGCCTTAGGTTTGTTCTGGGCTACAAAATCATTGTTTAATGCATTTGCTTATATAAACCTTCTCTTTTTAGCAATACGTGCTATGTGTATATAGAGATGGATGGATGGATGCTGGGTATTTACCATTAGAATTACTCCTCTAATTTTTTTTAATGTTTCTTTGTTATTTTTATGTCCATATGTACACATGCTCTTCTAATTTAAGACAAGTAATTTGTTGCCTTTTCACTCATACTTCTATGTATATAATTTCCATCATAATAAACTTGAGACCACATTTAATTATCTAGAAAGTTGTTGTCATTGGGAGTATAGTTTGAAACTTATAGAAAAATACTGGTTTTTATATTTGGGTTATATTTTAATAGGATGAAATTTTTAAAGTGAGTTTTTGTATCATGGATGTCTTTATTAAAGTTGGAATTAGTTACTTTCTTAGATCTTTATCATGTCGCCCAGAATTAGCCTAATTTGCATATAGAACCGCTGTGATTTAGAAGTAATGCTTTAAAAATCCAACTGTGGGCTGGGTGCAGCGGCTCACACTTATAATCCCAGCACTTTGGGAGCCAAGGAGCAAGGATAGCTTGAGCCCAGGAGTTGGAGCCCTGGGCAACATGACATCAGCTCTGCAATAAATAAATAAATAAATAAAATATAAAAATGCAACCATTTAAGAAATCTCTAAATTACTGAAAATAATATAATACTGGGGACAGTGGGGAATGCTTGAAAAGTTTATATGGGCTTCATTCTTCTTTCTTAAAGGATTATCCTAAAGGAAGTAATTTGTTTATTTTATTTATTTATTTATTTATTTGACGAAGTCTTGCTCTGTCACCCAGGCTGGAGTACAGTGGCATGATCTTGACTCATTGCAACCATCAGCTCCCAGGTTCAAGTGATTCTCCTACCTCAACTTCCCTAGTAGCTGGGATTACAGGCGCATACCACTACACCCAACTAATTTTGTATTTTTAGTAGAGACAGGGTTTCACCATGTTGGCCAAGCTGGTCTCGAACTCTTGACCTCAGGTGATCCATCCGCCTTGGCCTCCTGAAGTGCTGGGATTACAGGCATGAGCCACTGTGCCTGGCCAGAAGTATTTTAAATCATTGTGGCCACTGGACAGCACTATGCTGCTGTTGTAAATAGACAAGCATGTGAACCCAGGAGACAGAGGTTGCAGTGAGCCGAGATTGCACCACTGAACTCCAGCCTGGGTGACAGAGTGAGACTGTATAAAAAAAAAAAAACAACAAAGACAAGCATGACCTGACAAACTTGTCATTTAGGACATAACTATTTTTATCAGAATTGTGGACCCAACTCAAGAAACCATCATATCTATAGCACTATAGTAGAGGGGAAAAAAGAGAAAATATATCATAGAACATTGGCCTGGTAATTAATAGAAATAATCTTGGACAAGCCCTTCCAAGTAAAATTTCTGTCCATTTGCAGTGGATTGTTGAATTAGAATCCATTGGTTCTAACCTGTATTTTTTTAAAAGCTTTATTTTTTAAGAATTTATATTTTACATAACTTGGAATTTGAATATATATGGATAATGTGGCAAACTTTTAAGTTCTTTTTAAGTAAGTTTCTCTGTTTGCATTTTGAACTGTATAGCTCAATATGTAGAGAATGGAAAGATACAATATTTCACTTAGGGTAGCTCATAATTAGTTTAGGTTGAGCATCCCTAATTCAAATATCCAAAATCTGAAATGCTCCAAAATCCAAAACTTTTTGAATGCTGACATGATGCCACCAGTGGAAAATTCCACACATAACGACATTAACACAAACTTTGTAAAAATTAAAAATTTTGTCAAATTAAAAATATTGTATAAAATTGCCTTCAGTTTATATGTATAAGCTGTATATGAAACATAAGTTTCATTTTTAATCTTGGGTCCCATCCCCAAGATATCTCATGTATATACAAATATTCCACAATCCAAAATCTGAAGCACTTCTGGGCCCAAGAATTTCAGGTAAGAGATATTCAGCCTGAGTAGGCTATTTAATTAAGGAAAAATTAAAAGGGAGTCTCTTTTTCTTTTCTTTTCTTTTTTTTTTTTTTTTTTTTTTTTTGAGGTAGAGCCTTGCTCTGTCACCCAGGCTGGAGTGCAATGGTGTAATCTCAGCTCACTGCAACCTCCACCTCCTGGGTTCAAGTGATTTTCTTGCCTCAGCCTCCCAAGTAGCAGGGACTACAGACATGCACCACCACACCCGGCTAATTTTTGTATTTTTAGTAGAGATGGGGTTTCGCCATGTTGGCCAGGCTGATCTCAAACTCCTGACCTCATGTGATCTGCCCACCTCGGCCTCCCAAAGTGCTGGGATTACAGGCGTGAGCCACCATGCCCAAACAGTCTTTTTCTTATAGTAATAGAATTATCAACCAATCTTACGATCCTAGATGTTTATTTTTAGTAATTTGCATTTGCAAATACTTGACATTGTGTTTTGTTTCTGGGAATGAGGGCGTTTACATAGTATTTTTAATGCTCTCTATAATCTTGAGGGTGAGATTTTCCTTCACACATTTCAGGTACTCACCTACCTTACTTTTGGTATCTTTTCTTTTAAAAGGCACTGAAAATGAAGTATTTCAGTAATCGGCCAGGGCCAACACCTGGATGTCAGCTGCCAAGACCAAACTGTCCAGTGGAAACCTTAAAGGAGCAATCAAATCCAGCTTTGGCGACAAAAAGGAAAAGAACAGATGCCTTGGAACAAGGTAAGGTTCCCACTTTTATAAGAAATTAAATGAATTCAGAAAACTCCAAATAGCTCATGTATGTCTAGCGACTGAACAACAGCAAAGAAGTATAGCTTGCTAGCTATTTAATTTTTACAAATTTAAATTGTATAGAGAGACTGTGCTGTTTTAGGTATGTTTACTTTCATTGAGAATACTTCAGGCACTTTTATGTATACCTCAGAATTATGAGAACTATCTATGTGTACCTTGTTCCCTTATTAAATCCCATCTGTAAACTGTATGCTAAATGTTTAACAAGTGCTATTGGAAAAATCTGTCAGCCAAATAAAATAATGTAGGTGGAAGCAGTGACTGGTTAAAATTGCTGTGAGAATGTGAGCTTTGTGAAATGTGAACAACTTCTTTTTTTTTTTTTCTTTTTGCTTTCTAGGAGGATTGCCCAAGAAACTGATTTTTTAAAGAGAACACTAAACAACATTTTACTACTGAAAGAAATAGTCAAAAAGGCAAATAATAGAAAAATAGTAAACATTAAGTAAATGCTGTAGAAGTGATTTTGTAAATATTCTACACATGTAAAATATGTAAAACTGTGGGTTATTTTTATTAAATGTATTTTAAAATAAAATTTCTGTTTTTTTCTGAGTAGAGTGCAAAAGTGAGAAAAATTCAATTCTCTTGAAATGTAGAATTGAAAATGCATTAGGGAAAACTTAATGCAAATTATTACCAGTTATTTTGAAGATCTGGCCCATATAGCATCACAAATCTGTAGTAGCCTTCATAGTGTTTAAAAATAGAAAGTTAGGCCTGGCGTGGCGGCTCACACCTTTAATCCCAGTACCTGGGGAGGCCAAGGCAGGCAGATCACCTGAGGTCAGAAGTTCGAGACCAATCTGACCAACATGGAGAAATCCTGTCTCTACTAAAAAAAAAAAAAATACAAAATTAGCCAGGCGTGGTGGCATGTGCCTGTAATCCCAGCTACTCGGGAGGCTGAGGCAGGAGAATCACTTGAACCCAGGAGGCGGAGGTTGCAGTGAGCTGAGATCGAGCCACTGCATTCCTGCCTGGTCAACAAGAGTGAAACTCTGTCTCAAAAAAAAAAAGGAAAGAAAAAAAAATAGAAATGTTAGTAGTGGTATAGTAAATACTACCCAAACTTAATAAATATTAATATACTGAATGTACTAAAAAAAAAACATTACAGATAAAATTGAGGTTCCCCCTCAACCTTTTTTCTGAGGAGGGGACAAAGTCTCACTGTCACTCAGGGTGGAGTACAGTGGTATACTCCCGGCTCACTGCCTCCCAGGGTCAGGCAATTCACTTCCCGAACAGCTGGGATTATGGGCATGCACCACTGCAACTGGCTTTTTTTTTTTTTTTTTTTTTTTGAGATGGAGTCTTGCTCTGTTGCCCAGGCTGGAGTGCAGTGGCACCATCTTGGCTCACTGCAACCTCTGCCTCCCAGGTTCAAGTGCTTCTTCTGTCTCAGCCTTCCGAGTAGCTGGGACTACAGGCATGCGCCACCATGCCCATCTAATTTGTCTGCAGTAGAGATGGGGTTTCACTATGTTGCCCAGGCTGGTCTCGAACTCCTGACCTTGTGATCCGCTCACCTTGGCCTCCCAAAGTGTTGGGATCACAGGCGTGAGCCACTGCGCCTGGCCTTAATTTTTTTTATTTTTTGGTTATATAGATGAGAAGTTTCTGTGTTGCTCAGGTTGGCCTTGAACACATAGACTCACCTCCTTGTGCACCAGGACAACAGGCCTGAGCCACTGCGGCTCCCTGATTTTTTATATTTTTAGTAGAGACGGGGTTTCACCATGTTGGCCAGGCTGGCTTCGAATTCCTGACCTCAAGTGATCTGCCCACTTCGGTTTCCAAAAGTGCTGGGATTACAGGCATGAGCCACTGCACCTGGCCAGAGAGTCCCTCTTAAATACTTCATTTTATTTCTATTTCTTTCCTTTCACTCTCCCCAAAGGGAAATGACTCTTACGAAATTGGTGTGTATCGTTCCGTGATTTTATGCTGCTATTCTGTAAGAATGCATGTAGTAAGATGTATAACAATGTACAGCATTGTTTTGGGTCTCAAAATTGTATATAAATTGATAGAATCTCTGTTTCTTTTTTTTTTTTTTTTGTGAGATAGTGTTTCACTCTGTTGCCCAGGTTGGAGTGTAGTAGTGCAATCATGGCTCACTGCAGCCTCGAACTCCTGGGCTCAAGCCATCCTCCCACCTCAGCCTCCCCAGTAGCTGCGTCTACAAGTGCACATCACCACGCCTAGTTAATTTTTTTTTTTAATGAGGCAGTTTTGCTCTGTTGTCCAGGCTGGAGTGCAGTGGTGCAATCTCAGCTCGGTGCAATCTCAGCTCACTGCAACCTCTGCCTCCTGGAGTTCAACCGATCCTCCTGCCTCAGCCTCCAAAGTAGCTGGGATCACAAGTGTGCATCACCATGCCCAGCTAATTAAAGTAACACAAATGTATTAGCTCACAGTTCTGTAGGTCATCTATCTGGCTCAGCTGTGTTTTCTGCTTAGGGACTCGCAAGGCCAAAATCAAGGTGTCAGTCAGACTACACTTATTTGGAGGCCCCTGAAAAGAATCTGCTACCAAGCTCATGCAGTTCTCCCTTTTTTTTTTTTTTGAGACAGAGTCTCACTTAGTTGCCAGGTGCCAAGCTGGTGTGCAGTGGCACAATCTTGGCTCACTGCAACCTCCGCCCCCCGGGTTCAAGCAATTCTGCCTCAGCCTCCCAAGTAGCTGGGACTACAGGCGCGCGCCACCACGCCCAGCTAATTTCTGTATTTTTAGTAGAGACGGGGTTTCACCATGTTGGCCAGGATGGTCTCGATCTCTTGACCTCGTGATCCGCCCACCTCGGCCTCCCAAAGTGCTGGGATTACAGGCTTGAGCCACCGCAGCCAGCCATGCAGTTCTTATAGTTGTAATTCTTGTGCTCCATTGCCCCATTTCCCTTTCGACTGATAGCCCAAGGCCTCTCTCAGCTTAAGGAAGCTTCCATGCCTTTGTCTGGTGGCACTCACCATCATCTATTAGCCAGCAGTAGTGCATCAAACTTGCTTGTGCTTCAAATCTGTCTGATTTCCTCATCTGCTGCCAAGGGAGAAGCAGCCAAGCAGCTAAAGGTCCAGGAGATAATAGTGCCAAAGGCATCTGAGGTTGCTCATAAAATGTGTCTCAGATATGAGGCAGGATAGGAGTGTGTTAGTCCATTCTAACACTGCTATAAAGATACTACCGAAGACTGAGTAATTTATAAAGGAAATAAGTTTAATTGACTCTCAGTTCTGCATGGCCAGGGAGGCCTCAGAAACCCTACAATCCTGGCAGAAGGGGAAGCAGGCACGTTTTACATGGTGGTAGGAGAGAGAGTGTGTGTGTGTGAGCACAGGAAAAACTACCATTTATAGAACGATCAGATCTCCTGAGAATTCGCAATCATGAGAACACCACGGGGGAACACCACCCCCATGAACCAGTCACCTACCACCGGGTCCCTCCTTCAACACAGGGGGATTATGGAGATTACAATTCAAAATGAGACTTGAGTGGAGACACAGCCAAACCATATCTGGTAGTGAAGGAAATGACCATGTTCTCGTGACCATACAGCCAACACAATAAACCTCAGCATTCACATTGTAATTGAGCTAATTCAAGCAAAGCTATCTTCAGTAGGGACTTTCCCTTCTAGAAAGCATCCACATTTTGATTTTACCTGTCCTCAAACTGACCCTTTGCACATTATAATAGTAAAAAACACACCCACAGGTGGAAATTTAAGATACTAATGAGACGTGATGAACAAGTATGAAGAGCTACTGCGCCTGTGCAAAGGACCACCCAGCACATGAGTACTAGCAACACCTCTTCTCACCTCCTTATGAATAATCATGCAAAACTCTCATAAAGGGAGTTTCTACAGCAATAATCAATGCTGTCTCACCCTTATGAGGAGCCAGCCCTGAATTCTCTCTCAGGGTTTACTGTCTATTCTGCACCTACCTTTCAAAATAATCCTTTTATTTTGCAATAACTTATGCTGTATCTCCTTGGTTGTGTCTTATTTAAATTCTTTTAAACCAAGAAGACAAGAACTGAGGTATCACAACAGCTGTCAACACATGCATTTTGCTTTATTCATTTGCTGTCTCTTGGATGGATCTCTCCATTTTGTAGAGTATTCCATTGTATGGCTGTACAATAATTTAGATAAACATTTTGTATTGATGGCCTTTTTGAGACAGGGGTCTCTGTCACTCAGGCTGGAGTGCGGTGGCATGATCACAGCTCACTGCAGCCTCAAGCTCCTGAGCTCACACCATCCTCCTAATCAGACCCCTGAGCAGCTGAGATAACAGGTGCATGCCACCATGCCTTGCTGATTTTTTTGTATAGATCAGGTTTCACCATGTTGCTCAGGTTGATCTTAAACTCTGAACTGGTCTGGACTCGAGATCCAGACCAGATCCATGAGCTACTGCACCCAGCCTTGATAGCCATTTGTTTGTTTTTATAAGCAGAGTAGCAATTAGTAGCCATTTAAGATATCTGTGCACCAGCCTACAAAAAAATTCATGCATAGGTACAGGATAAAATCCTAGCTGGATCAAATATGAGCTTTGTAAATTTTTAAAAACATTTTTATTATAAAATACCAAAGGTGTGGTGGTGGTTCATACCTGTAATCCCAGCACTTTGGGAGGCTAAGGCAGGAGGATCCCTTGAGGCCAGGAGTTTGGGACCAGCCTGAGCAACACAGTGAGACCCCATCTACACACACACACACCCCCCCCAACTCAATACCACAAACAAAAAAGCTCCTAGAAATCACCTTGGCTCAGGCGGCTTCTTCGGACTCCTGAAACCCCATTTCCTGGATCATCACAACCATCTCATAGGATGCAATGAGAAGAGCTGTTTAGCACTTTGTAGACTTGGCTACAAATCTGTGCAAATTTGGCTACAAAATGTTACTACCCTGACAAGAAAAGAAGCCATGAAGGTAGCCAGCAATGACAATATACTTCTGCCAAGGTCCTACCATCATAACTGTCTTATTGAAGTTAAGGAAATAATTGTTATTTTTTTTTTTAAGACGGAGTTTTGTTCTACTTGCCCAGGCTAGAGTGCAATGGCACGATCTTGGGTCATGGCAGCCTCTGCCTCCCAGATTCAAGCAATTTTCCTGCCTCAGCCTCCCAAGTAGCTGGGATTATAGGCACCTGCCACCACGCCTGGCTAATTTTTATATTTTTAGTAGAGACGGGGTTTCACCATGTTGACCAGGCTGGTCTTAAACTCCTGACCTCAAGTGATCCACCCACCTCAGCCTCCCAAAGTGCTGGGATTATAGGCGTGAGCTACCAGGCCTGGCCAGAAATTTTTATTTATTTATTTAGAGACGGAGTTTTGCTCTTGTTGCCCAGGCTGGAGTGCAATAGTGTGATCTCAGCTCACCGCAACCTCCACCTCCCAGGTTCAAGCGATTCTCCTGCCTCAGCCTCCTGAGCTTTCTAAACTTTATATGGTAAATAAAAAATACTGAAGAAGGCAAATCAAACAAGATAAATGTATTCCAAAAATTAACATTCAATCACTCTTAGGTACTGTTGTTACTTCTTAGAGCATTAAGATACTTTGCTGTATTGTTGATTTAGCCAATCTAAGATCCCAATAGTCAATCAAAATAAACAATTTTTTTGTTTTAGAATATTTACACACATTATAATGTAATTTTTTTCTTTTTTGAGATGGAGTTCTGCTCTTGTGGCCCAGGCTGGAGTGCGATGGCATGATCTCGGCTCACTGCAACCTCTGCCTCCCAGGTTCAAGTTATTCTACCTCAGCCTCTCGAATAGCTGGGATTACAGGCATGCGCCACCATGCCTGGCTAATTTTTTTATTTTTAGTAGAGACTGGGTTTCTCCATGTTAATCAGGCTGGTCTTGAACTCCCAATCTCAGGTGATCCACACGCCTCGGCCTCACAAAGTGCTAAGATTACAGGCGTGAGCTACCGCACCTGGCCTGTAATGTAATTTATAAATAAAATGTCAATACTAATAAATTTCTCTTAGAAAATGTAGAAAATAGGTTGGGTGCAGTGGCTCACACCTGTAATCCCAACACTTTGGGAGGCCAAGGCGGGCGGATCACTTGAGGTCAGGCATTTGAGACCAGCCTGGCCAACATGGTAAAAACCCCATCTCTACTAAAAATACAAGAATTAGCCAGGTACAGTGGCATGCGCCTGTAATCCCAGCTACTCAGGAGGCTGAAGCAGAAGAACTGTTTGAACCGGGAGGCAGAAGTTGCAGTGAACCAAGAGCACACCACTGCACTCCAGCCTGGGCGACAGAGTGAGACTCCATTTCAAAAAAAGAAAAAGAAAATGTAGAAAATATTTAACCTACCTCCTAAAATTTAGAAATACCTAGGAAACATACAACTTCTCAAGATGCAGCACCATTTACACAATCCTTTTTCAAAGTCTCTTGCTATAAATAACTCAGTTCTCATTTCAACTGGCTTGTCTTTAAAATATACTTGATGGCAAAGAATGGGATCTTTTAAGAGTTCTGTAGTTTGGATCTATTTGAGAGTGCTGGATTGAACACATGCAGCCCATAGAATTTAAGATGTGAATACTTGAATGTACAGGATCACCTAAAACAGACAATTCTGAAGTCTTATGCCAGGGGTTGTTGAATGGGAAATTCTCTTTCGTAGGATTTTTTTCTTTATTCTCTTTTGAGGCAGCATCTTTGTCTTCTAATGCCCGAGCAAGCATGTAACTAACTTTTCTTTGATGAGCCAAAGCTTCTTCTTTATCATTCAGCTACATGCACAGAAATTAAATATGTACAAGTTAGAACTATTGTACTATTTTATCAAAATGTTCGACCCTAATATTCATATTGATCTGTCCATCAATATGAATAAATTAGGTATCACCTGATCCCCAAACATTATACTACATGTTATTGACAATTCTTTTTTTTTTTTTTAAGACAGGATCTGGCTCTGTTACCCAGGCTGGAATGCAGTGGTGCCATCTTGGCTCACTGCAGCCTCCACCTCCCAGGCTCAAGCGATTCTCCTGCCTTGGCCTCCCAAGTAGAGCAGCTGGGACTACAGGCATACACCATGACACCTGCCTAATTTTTGTATTTTTAGTAGAGATGGGGTTTCATCATGTTGGTCAGGCAGGTCTCAAACTCCTGGCCTCAAGTGATCTACCCGCCTCAGTCTCCCAAAGTACTGGGATTACAGGTGTATGCCACCATGCCAGGCCAACAATCCTTTTTCTTTTCTTTTTTTTTTTTTTGAGACAGAGTCTCACTCTGTCACTCAGGCTGGAGTGCAGTGGCACAGTCTTGGCTCACTGCAACCTCCACCTCCCAGGTTCAAGCGATTCTCCTGCCTCAGCAGGTTCCACACCACCACGCCTGACTGCTTTTTTTGTATTTTTAGTAGAGACAGGCTTTCACCATGTTGACCAGGATGGTCTTGATCTCTGAAGTTATTTATATGTAAAATTGCTTTCATATATTTGTATGCAAATAAATAACATTCTAAAGATATGTTCATATAACCTGAGTCTCAGTGTCTTAATTGAGTCATCTGTGGAATGTGGGTGGCAGGACTGATTTCACGGTTGCGATGATGATTAAAGGATGCAATGTGTGAGGAAATGCCTTGAGCACTTTAGAAGGCAAGTGCAAGTCTAGAGAGATAAAGAGCTGAATGAACAGGAAGCAAATAGATTAGCTTAACCCAGGGGTGGCCAATCTTTTGGCTTCCCTGGGCCACACTGGAAGAATTGTCTTGGGTCACACATAAAATACATTAACACTGGCTGGGCGCAGTGGGTCACACCTGTAATCCCAGCACTTTGGGAAGCTGAGGCAGGCAGATCACTTGAGGTCAGGAGTTCGAGACCAGCCTGGCCAACAGGGTGTAACCCTGTCTCTACTAAAAACACACACACACACAAAATTAGCCAGGTATGGTGGTGGGTGCCTGCAGTCCCAGCTACTTGGGAGGCTGAGGCAGGAGAACTGCTTGAACCCAGGAGGTGGAGGCTGCAGTAAACAGAGATCACGCCACTGCACTCCAGCCAGGGCGACAGAGTGAGACTCTGTCTCAAACAATCTCAAAAAAATCTCATAATGTTTTAAGAAAGTTTATGAATTTGTGTTGGGCGACATTCACAGCTGTCCTGGGCTGCATGCAGCCTGCAGACTGTGGGTTGAACAAGCTTGGCTTAACCACAAAAAAAGAAAGCAAAGATACTAACCAAATCTATGAGCATCTTAAGGACCTCCTGAGGACTGTCCTGATCTTCCATCCTCTTAGAACTGTTTTCTGAAGGGAGCATACCCAAGAGTCTCTGCCCCAAGGTCTTCTTACTCTTTGGTGATAGAAATCCTAAAATTGAACATGAAAATACAGCTGAGACATTAAAATACCTTCACTGATATACTCCCAGCAAAAGAAGTAACTACGAATTAAGGCTTATTAATTCCTAAATCAGCCTGGAGGTTGTCCTCTTCAGGAGACCTCTAGGACAAGTGAGTCCGGCAGCACACTGGACTGTAGTAGGCAAAGCACAGCCACAGAGCCAGGAGCAGCGCAGATGAGAGACAGCAAGAGTGCCGCCCTGCTGTGTGGCACAGCACCCCTCCACGCCAGCTGATGCAGAAGCCACACAGGAACACAGTCCATGTCACGGGATTATCGCAGTCTTCAAGAGCAGCCAGAAATGCAGATCTGTCATGACATCTTCCGATTCTAAATGTCAGCCACTAGTCTTATTTTTGAATCCACTATGCAGACCTAACAAAACATGTCTGCAGGACACAGGAGCCCTCTGAACCATGCAAACTCTGCTTCAGAACCAAAAAGACCTGGACTTGAATCCTCCTTTAGCCACTTACTAACTGTATGACCTCGGACGAGTTTTCCCAGCTTTATTTCCTCATCTGCACAGTGAGAATAGCATTACCTTCTTCTCAGGGAACTGCGCCACTAAATAATAAATCACGGGGGCTGGGGGAGGGGAAATGGGGAGTTACTGTTTCATGATACAGGGTCTCCTAAAGAAAGATGAAAATGTTCTGGAGCTGGATGGTGACGATGGTTACATTACAATGTGAATGTACTTAATGCCACTTAAACAGTTCAAATGGTAAACTTTAGATACATTTTACCACCACCACCACCACCACACAAAAAATATACCACTACTGTCAAAGGCCCTCCCCAGGTATTAGCGTAATATTTAATATCTCACATGCTGACATCACTGATGTCCTTCTTCATCTGTAGAAGGGAAGTAATTTGCAGAAGGTACAAAATCTCAAGATTGTATAAGGAAAATTTCAAGAATGTTTTTGGAATACTCTGCAAAAGTGGTTTAGTGGGAAACTAAGAGCAGATGAGGGGAGATGCCCTTCCCACCAATCCTGACAGACCACAGTGACTAGGGTAGCCCTGACTCTTCCACGAGGAGCGGTGGCAAACAGAGGTCAGAGAAACTGACGCTTTGATGAGTCGGTGAATCTGTGTCCCTCATTTCAGTCTAAAAAAAGAAATAGCTTGGTGTGGTGGCACGAGCTGGTAATGTAGAGGATTGCTTGAGCCCAGGAGTTTAAGACAAAAAAAAAAAAAAAAAAAACCCAAAAGCAAAAAACAAAGAAGTATGCTTATAACCTACTTTTGAAAACTTGTCTAAACTGCCATATCGAAAAGAGAGTTGATATTAAAAGTGTTACTAAACATGAAAATAACCTGTAACAATCACCCCACACCTCTTAAGATTACTGAAATATATTAATAAAATGAATTAAAGTCTTGTCACTGAAAAACTGAGAAAGAACTATTGTATAGATTTATAAAAGCAGTGAGAGATTAATCGATTTTTTTTTTTTTTTTTTTTGAGACAGGGTCTTGCTCTGTCACCCAGGCTGGAGTACAGTGGTGGGATCATGACTCACTGCAGACTTAGCCTCCCAGGCTCAAGCAATCCACCCACCTCAGCCTCCCTAGTAGCTGGGATCACAGGCATACCACACCACGTTTGGCTAATTTTTATTTTATTTTATTTTTTAATAGAGACAGGGTCTCCCTATGTTGCTCAGGCTGGTCTCAAACTCCTGAGCTCAAGCAATTCTCCCGCCTCAGGCAAAGTGCTGGGATTACAGGCATGAGCCACCATGCCCAGCTGAAATCAATTATTTAAAATTCTGCCTTCAGTCTCTCTCAGTGCCTCATTGGAACTCAAAGATTGGGAGCTGTACCCCTCTGAATCATAACTTCTGTGGGCATCTTCCTCAGGTTTGTCAATAGCTGAGTGTGATATTGTAATATAAGAAACATATATTTGGTCTCTGTCCTTGGTTCCTGACACAGAGCTCCTAAAATCCTAGTAGATATGGGTGTTAGGCAAATCTTTTGTTCTCATAGTTGGTCTTTGACCCCAGTTCCTAACACATAATTCCTAAGACTTTGTAATTTTCTGAGTGCTAGGAGCATCTGACACAGAGCCCCTAAATCCCTTGGAATTTCCTGGATAATAGGAGCATTTTTTGTTCTAATGCTGGGCTCCTGGATACCCTCAGGATGGGGGCTGGTTGCCAGGGCAACCAATCCTGTAATTAGAAAACTAGAACTTTCAGCCCCAGCCGCCAAACTCCAGGGAAGAGACAGGGGCTGAAGCTTGAGTTGGGCCAATGATGTAATCAACCGTGTCCATGTAATGAAGCCTCCATAAAAACCCAAAAGGGTCTGGGGAGCTTCCAGATAGCTGAGAATGTGGAGATTCCTGAGGGGTGGTGTGCTGAAGAGAGCATTCCTTCCCATATGCCTTGCCCTGTCCATCTTTTCATCTGGCTGTTCATCTGCATCCTTTGTAAGATCCTTCATAAATAAACTGGTAAACCTAAGTGTTTCCTGGAGTTCTGTTAGCCGTCCTAGCAAATTAATGGACCCTGAGGAGTCATAGGAGTCCCAGTGTACATACAGCCAGTCAGTCAGAAGCAGCGAAGACAACTCCGTGCTTCTCTCTGGCATTTGAAGTGTGGGCCATCTTGCGGGACTGAGCCTTTAACCTATGGGATCTGACTAACTCCAGGTAGACAGTGTGAGAATTGAGGGAAATGACAGGATACCCAGCTGGCATGTGGGGAATCCTCCACCCCCAACATCTGGTGTCAGAAGCGCTGTGCTGAGTGGTGAGTGGTGTGTGAATAGGAGAACATTTTGGTTTTTCCTACCTCTTACAATGAGAAAAGTAGGAATTATGAAACATCAAACGATCATATTCTCAAGTGCTGAAATGAGTATGAATCCAGCTCTCGAGAAAAATGCAGCTTTGTCTTCACAGCACTATCCTAATGGCCAAGCTCCATGCAGGGTTGTGGGTTTTGCATGCAGGCAACAGGATCTGACAGGCTTTCATAAGATGAGGATTACTTAACCCTGACTTTCCCCTTCTTTTCCTCTTTCTCCCATCACTTTTCTTTCCACCTTTATCAAACAAATATTTACAATCTGACTTTCTAAGAAGATCCGCCTTCAATTAGCACAAAACACCAGGACTGTCCTGGATTTTGCAATCCAGCTGCTATCAAGGGCTTATCTGAGAAAGGAGGTGTCTGAGGAAGATTATCTACACATAGCTGTGGTCCATGGTAGAACCAGATATTCTTAGTGTTTCCCACTGGTTCCTAAAAGGCTAAATATATGGACCATGTTAGCTTTTTCCCTGGCAGTATCACTACCCTGAGTTGAACATTAAAGTTGTACCTTCAGCTTTTATCAAGAGATTATTATAGAAAATGACCATATTTTCTAAATACACTATTTTGTATTTATTATAAGACATTGTTGGCCAGATGCAACGGATCACATCTGTAATCCCAGCATTTAGGGAGGCTGAGGAGGGAGGATCGCTTGAGCTGGGGAGTTTGAGACTAGCCTGGATAATGCAGTGAGACCTCATCTCTACAAACAAATACAAAATTTAACCTGGCATGGTGGCACATGCCTGTAGTCCCAGCTCCTAGGGAGGCTGAGGTGGGAGGATCGCTTGAGCCCATGAGGCAGAGGCTGCAGTGGGTCATGATCACACCACTGTACTCCAGCCTGGACAATAGGGCAAGATCCTATCTCAAAAAAAATTTTTTAAAAAGCTAAAGCACTGTTGAGAATTTAGCCATCATATTTTCTCTCTTTGTTTTTTGTTGAGATGGAGCTCTCACTCTGTCGCCCAGGCTAGACTGCAGTGGCACGATCTGGGCTCACTGCAACCTCTGCCTCCCGGATTCAAGTGAGTCTCCTGCCTCAGCCTCCTGAGTAGCTGGGATTACAGGCGTCCACCACCGTGCCCAGCTACCTTTGTATTTTTAGTAGAGACAGGGTTTCACCATCTTGGTCAGTCTGGTCTCAAACTCCTGACCTTGTGATCCACCCGCCTCGGCCTCCGAAAGTGCTGGGATTACAGGCATGAGCCATCACACCCAGCTATATTTTCTCAAAAGTTTTTTGTCAGAAAACATTTTTAAAAATTAATTTCAGAATAATATGAATGACTTTTTCAGCATGAGTTATAAAACATAATCTTTTCCTTTTTTGGCCCTGGCTTCCATCTCATGAACATTCTGAATATGTAGCTTCTATGATCTGCTTTTACCTACTCTGGAGTTCTGATTTACTGCTTCTATTTCTACCATTCCTCTGCATCACTTCTTACCCTTTTCAGCAAAGAAAAGGAGGAAAGCTTAGTTAACAAGCTAAAATTCACAACAGCTGACTCCTATATTATTAATAATATATACTGTTTGAAAAGAAATATTTCAAACAAAATGACTATCTATTATAAAGATTTCATTTTATTATTTATTTATTTTTGTTTTTTGAGACAGAGTCTCACACTGTTGCCCAGGCTAGAGTGCAGTGGTGCAATCTTGGCTCACTGCAACCTCTGCCTCCCAGGTTCAAGTGATTCTCCTGCCTCAGCCTCCTGAGCAGCTGGGATTACAGGTGTGCGCCATCATGCTTGGCTAATTTTTTATTTTTAGTAGAGACAAGGTTTTGCCATGTTGGCCAGGCTATTCTCAAACTCCTGACCTCAGGTGATCCACCCGCCTCGGCCTCCCGAAGTGCTGGGATTACAGGCGTGAGCCACTGCACCTGGCCTGGCCATAAACTTTTGATAGGCTCAAGACCCAAAACCTAAACCTAAACTTCTGCTTCATTTTTTCTAATATTTTATTAATTCGTCCAACTTAAGGTTTTTCCTATATTCCTCAATTTCCTTTTCAGAAGCATATATTTCAATAAGGTTTAATTAGATAGATACATTTAACGTCTGGTTTAAATGACATTTTTAACATTACTTCTTTCATGGCAGTTTCCCTTTAATCACCTAGCACATTTATTACAAAGCTTTTCCATTAAACATGGTCTTGTTTAAATTAAACAGAAGAGTACTAGAAAAGAGATATTCCTGTTATATTATGTTTTGTTGATTCCAATAGTTCATCTGCACATGTAATATCCAATGACTCCTTTTTGCCATAGTTGCTAAATTTTTAAGTAAACTACAACCATATGTGAAGTTTCAATTATATTTGCCCACATTGGATTAAGTGTGCTTCATCAACTTGGATTATAAGCAAAACAACCAAAATTTCACCTACTTATTGTCATTATAATTCATAGTTACCATCCTCTTTAAGGTGCTTCCAATTTATCCATTTTGTTCCTTTTTTATACATTTTATCCATTTGTGTCAATCTTAGTGCCTGGTCATTTTTCCTCATTAATTGTTGCTCAAATGCAATTCTGAAAGCATCTGCCATTACGTAAGCTTCTTCTTTACTCTTCTGCAAAAGTTCCAACTGGTTTTGAAAGAAAGTTTGAGAGGTGTCAGAGGCAAAACCAGAACCATTCTTGCTGAATGCTGAATTAAATTAACATGCAATCTCTCTGCCTGGCGCTGGTCTATTGCCCGTGTTTGATCTAGTTTATCTGCTTATGCTAATTAATACTTGCTACTTCTGCAATAGCAACCTACTCTGATCCAGATTATCAGCAGTCTCCCTTGTGGTGCCTGTCAACTGCCTACTAATCTAACCCCTGGACCTCCCTACCACATGCAGGCCCTGTGTGTGTGTCCTGCTCAAGTCCTGGGAGAAAAGGCCCAGCATGAAAGGTATGGGGATGCCAAAGGCTGCATCCCAGTTCAGCTTTGGGCCATTCCAGACAACAGTGCTGAAAATAATGATAAATACCACCTTTCAAATACTTCTCATAGCTGACCTTGACTGTGATCAATGTAATCTCATGTTTTTCTTTTCTTCTTTTTTTATTTTTTTGAGATGGAGTTTCACTCTTGCTGCCCAGGCTGGAGTGCAATGGCACGAAATCAGCTCACTGCAACCTCCACCTCCCAGATTCAAGCAATTCTCCTGCCTCAGCCTCCTGAAGAGCTGAAATTACAGGCACGTGCCACCATGCCGGGCTAATTTTTGTATTTTTAGTAGAGACGGGGTTTCTCCATGTTGGTCAGGCTGGTCTC